>JAOXJP010227258.1:0-11336 GCA_025762735.1 Platanus orientalis | reverse complement strand
ATTCACCCACCATTCACCAATCCCTTGTTTTCTGTTCAAACCCTTTCAAAGGGGTGCTAAGACCCCTAGGGTAATCCACTTAGGAGGGATTTTCACCTCCTAAAACCACTCCCTAATAAATAGGGAGGGCTGGACAAAGAAGCTGGCAGCACTTCTTTGGACAGCAGCTGAGAACAATTTTTTCGAAGGTCTTGGGATTTGATCCAGAGGGAATTTCAACATATTTTGGGAAACACCTAAGGCTATTAAATAAAGGTAAGCACAGTAGTTTCAAAGCTTACTTGTGGCAATAGTTACAGCCAATTTTTCTGGTTTTCCATTGACTTACTCCATTAAAGTACCTTCACATAATTGGGGGTTTTCTAGTTTACATAGCTAGAGCCATCCAAATCCTGTGAAATTTGGAGGAGAGTACCCTAGAAGTTTGCCTGGAATATTCTTAGAAGCACGAAAAATTCTAACGTTTCATAAAAGAATTTTGGTAATTTTCCACTTTTCTAGAAAATTATGAAATTTTCACTGGGGTAAAATTTTCAAAATTGATTATTAGTGATTTTATCTGTTATTTGAGATCAGCCACTAGTGTTTTGCATATACCGTACTTTGGTTCCGCATCAAGCCATTGAAAGGAGGTGAGCAACACTCATGCTCGTGCAAGCCTCCAAAACATAGAACTTCAAACATTATTTCTTCATTGCTGAAAATTAAAGAGGTGGTTTTAATTTATACCCACTTTCTTAGGGTTACATCAAGACCTAATACTAATGGGCTTACGTGGGCCTTATTACATGAAGTAAAAAAAAGAAGAAAAAAAAGTACTCTATGGCCCCCAATATGGGCTGGTCGACCAGCCTAATAAACCCCCTATATTGGACTTCATACTATAATCCAAAACAAAACTAAATACACCCCATGTGTCCCCACATGTAAACAAAACATAAAAGCCTTATATTGGACCCAAATTATGCCAACAAAAGACATTAAACCATGCCCAAACAACATAAAAGATAATCCAACAAACAAAAGACTCATAATACCTAATGGGCCCACCAAAACATGTGGGACCCACACACCTACTCGAACCAAAATGGCGGCACAATGGGTCTCCTACGGTAATGGAGCCTATAAGGTTGCATAGGCCCGATGTCCTCATCAAATCCCTGTGTCTGAGAAGGCGTCGCCTCTGGCGCTAAAGAGTTCTTGTATCTCTCGAGTAAACCTAGACACAATGACCATCACTATTTTTTATAATACCCCCATAGCCACCATGACCTAGTTTTCTAAGGCAGTCAAAATTCAACTTGTAATAGAGGCTAAGAGGGAGCTACCAGTAAGAACTAAGAGACTTTTGCGACTTTCCAATAGAAAAAAAAAAGCAAGCCTACTAGTCCTTTAAACTCCTTGAAACACGTGACTAGAATAGACTTTAAACTTGATGGAGTTTACCACTAACGCAACTCCATTTCTCTTACCATAAAAAATGCGGTTATTTCTCTCCTTCCAAATGCCCTATAAAACCCCATGAAGGAGGCCATTCCAAATAAGCCTTCCCCTTGAGTGTAGAAAGTCATTATACCATTAATGCACAAACTCTATACAATCTTTTGGAATGACCCAATGGAATTGCATGAGAGAAGAATAACACCAAATGACTGAAGTGAACATACAAAGAAGAAATAAATGGCAAGAAGATTAAGCCCCTCAAATTTTTATTTTTATTTAGTTATTTATATATTTATTTAGTTGGGATAAGGTTGTTTGTTGTTGTTGTTGTTGTATTTATATATTTATTTTTTGAGAGAGAGATAAGAGAACATTTTATTCCAAGGAAGAGAGCAAAAAGAAAAAAAGAAGCAAGGAATCACCACGTAGATGATATCCAAAGAAAGAACAACAAAGAAATAAAAAGAACCCCAAACAAGACAAACAAAGCAATAAGAAAATTACAAATTTTCATGCCATATAGAATACCACTCAATCTCGTCAACTTCAACCCAAGCAACAACCCAATCAAAGAGAACCTTATAGATATAGAGAACCAACTCCTCATGACTCCTAAACTTATCCTCAAAGATCTGATTATTCCTTTATCTTTACAACCCCCAATAAATGGTCCCATTAAGGCATGCCAAATATAGGAAGGGGGACCCTCAAGGTCCCTAATCCACTAGCCTTTGATCAATTCATTAAGGTATCTTGGAAATACTCGGGAGATATGAAGATTAGAAAGGAAAAAATCATATACCCTAATAACCAAAGGAAAATGCATAAAAATATGGTTTACCGACTCCTCTTCCCTCATACACATGACACATCTATATGCCAAGTTCCACCTTCTACTCTCCAGGTGATTAAGAGTGAGAATTTTATCCAGATAAGCATAGCACAAAAAAATTACACTTTTGAAGGTATGCTCGGATTCCAAATGCCTTTGTGGGAAAAATAGGTATCATTACTAACTGACTAAGTAAAGATTTGGTAATGAAATGACCCCCATTGGTAAGGGTTTACAGCCACCCATCCAATTTGTTAGGGTTAGGATTGTAATTCATCAATATTTTCAACAAGCTCAACATCTCACCCATCTCCCAATCATTCAAATTTCTACATAATCTTGGCTCCCACACACACCCCTAACATCATAAGAATCCGCCACTGACACCTGAGGGTCTATGACCAACCTAAAAATGTTACTAAACCTCTCCCTAAAGCTCACATCCCCAATCCAAATATCCTCATAAAATCTGATATCATAACCTAAGCCAAGACTGAGACGAAAAAGCTCTGAAAAACAACCTTAAGCCTCATGATAGATTTTTGAATCCCAACCATATCTCCCCCTAACCTCTCTAGACTTCCATCTCGAGCACTCACTAAATCTAGCCACCAACACCCTATGCCATAGACTTTCCCTTTCCGAAACAAATCTCCATAGCCATTTGGCCAAAAGAGCTTTACAATGGCTCCTCAAATCCCTAATATCTGACCCCTATAAGCAACTAGAGTGCAAATCTTATCCCATTTTACAAGATGATAACAATTGTAATTAGGATCATCATTCCATAAAAAAATTCTAAACTTTGCTTCAGTTAAGTTAGCCATAGACCCTCTAACAGTAAAATGAGAGGAAATAATTGGGAATGGCCACCAAAGTTGACTTTATCAAGGTCAATCTACCTCCTATCGATAGGAGAGGGGCTTTCCAAGAATCCAACCTCAATGAGATATTCTCGATAACAGGATTCCACATCACCTTCGACTTATAACACGCATCCAACGGCATACCTAAATAGGAAGAGGGAAGAGTTCCAATTTTGCACCCAAAATCCAAGCCAAATTATCAATGTCATACTCTTCCCCAACTTGAAAATTTTCACACTTAGCCAGATTAATATTCAAACGTAAAATGGCCTCAAAGCACCAAAAAATAAATCTAAGATAGCCCAATTCCCAACATCTGCATCACAGAATATCATGGTGTCATTTGCAAGTTAAATATGGGAAATTGACACCCTTCCAAATCACACCTCAAAACCCTTAATGAAACCCATCTAAGCTTTTTTTATCATCCTACTAAGCACCTCTAAGACCACTATGAAAAGCAGAGGCAACAACAGATCCCCCTGTATTAAACCCCTACAGTTCCTAAAAAAATAGTCGAACTACCATTCACTAAAACCGAAAAAGATGTGGAACAAAACGAATCATCTTAAGCCCTCAAAGTTATCCAATGGGGTTGATCATTCATTAATAGAAAACTCGAAGTCAAGTTAAAACAGGGGAGAATGATGTAGAATAAGAAAAAGCCCAAAGTCATATTGGGTGGGCTTGTAAATGAGTATTTTTGGTATTTTGGGTTTTAAATTTTTGTATGTAATAATATTTAATTTTGTTAGTTATAGTTTAATTTAGGTTAGTTTCTTGTCAAGCAATATAGAAGTTTATTATTTATTTATCAATAGAATAGGTTTTATTTCTTTTTTTTTTCGAAAAGTGAAATATCTATTTCCATCACTTTTCTTTAGGCCTTGTTTTAGGACTCAAATCTTACCCATTTTGGTTGATTTTGGTGTCATTTGAAAATTTATTCAATTACTTCTCCAATAAATCCAAGATCATGAGATTCCAATGTTATTTGGGAAAGTTATAACCAAAATATCGGCAGGCTATTACTTTGTGAAGGAAATTAGCTATTTTAGAGCTTTTGGCTTTTTAGGAAGTCTAGTTAAAGTAGGATTTGGAAAGCTTGAACATAAAAGTTATAGATACACATTCTAACTTAGAATGATGAATTGATTATTGGTGATTGAATGAAATTTCAAAATGTAAAACTGCTTTATTCTCTAGTGTGATTCCAAAATTTTGAAGGTGTGATGCTTTCAACCCTAGGTGTGACTCCTACTCTAGTTGATAGCTTCTTCTCTTCCTTTATTCTTTATTTTCTATTTACAAAAGATTTCTCCATTAAAGCAATGGATCAAAGCCTTGGTCCTACATCACCTAGATTAACCCAAAAGTAACAAAATTAAAAAAAAAAAATTCCAAACAAATATTTTAACCCAAATTACTCGAAGTACCCTCACATAAGCCCATCAAATTTGAGTATGGACTTCGCATCCCGCATCAATAGTCAATTTGATCAAGATTCAAAGATCCTTATTACTACATTCAAAAAAGGTAGTAATTCTACCGTTATTTCACTCATTCATAAATCATTTGGAAGCTTGATTGTGCATGTTTAGGTCCCATCAAACACTGCACAGTACTTGAAAGTTGAAACATTTCAGGGATTTGGAATGTTACCAATCAAAACTCGAAGGATCTCAATGGCTCTATTTCAAACAAAAGACCTTCAAATTATCTTTTGATTTAGGTTAAACAGTGTTCAGCTCTTGAATATTTATAGATGTGGCTAATGTAAGCAAAGCTGCATGCTGAAATAACCACATCTCTTACAAGAAAACTTCAAAGCCTCTCACTGCAAAGTTTCATTGTACAAAACTACCTTGAAGAGATCGATTTCAATTTGAGTACCAAAATGCCTTGCCTCTTCATTTTACAAAGTTGACCATATAGCTGCTTATACTTTGTACTATCATAACCCTAATGAGGTACTCCATGGACTAAAACCAAAATCTATATTTACGGTAAAATGTTCAAAGATGTTTACTGGAGCCAAAATGTAAAGTAAATAAGTATTCAATCAATAAACTAGAGTAAATGCAAAACTAGATGGACGATGCTCACTTGACATGATAAGCAATCAAAAAGTACAATTCTTTTGGTAAAAAATACATGCTATACTATAGTTGCCATCATATAATGTGACTAAAAGAGTAATAAGTGAAGTTTTTTAGAACTTACTTGATGGTTTTGCATGACAAGGCAGTCTGTACTCAATTTTTTTAACAATTCTGGAGGAAATCTGCATAACCAATAACGAATATGAAATAATAAGGGTAGCAAGGAGAATGCCTGAATTACCAATTTTGGTTACGATTATTGTTAGAGGGTACTAAACATATTGAATAAAATTTTACTTGCCATATCACTATCAACCAGAACGCATCACCATCCATTTTTGTGTTAGCAAGCAGAGTAGTGGGTAGTTGGTAGTAGATTAGTGAGTGCAGACAGGATTCAATCCCAGCTATGTAGTGTCAAGAGTCAAGACACTCAGACTTTATGATGTGAATCCTAAACAACCTTTGAAGATGGAGAAAGAAGGCTGATTAACAAGCCTTAATATAGGATGAAGATGGATCTTGGCATCTCATTTGAGATCAGTTATGATTTTATGTTTTTTGTTTTCTTTAACATGGTTTTTTGGGCAGCCAGAGGTATTACTGTCATGTTTATGTCAAATGAAGGATCCAGCCATTAGGTTTTATTCTTTTCATCTTTGTGTCTTTTAAAGTTTCATAGCTTTAGGTCAAGTCTAGGGTCATTGCTTTGGTGCAATGGTAATGACTCAAGCAGCCAGCGTGAAAACGCGGGTTCGAATCTCATGAGCAGCCACTTTGTGCAAAAAAACCCAAAGGTTAGGTCTGTCTCCGGTCCAACCCTCCCAGCACCCTGTAATTATGGGACCAGCACTGGGCAATGACCTTTTTTAGCTTTGGGTCCAGTCGTTAGGGAGTAATAAAGGTTTTTTACCCACTTTTCTATCCAGGGGCAGTATTGTCAATTTTGCCAATAGAGCCGACCTCTATTGGAGCATATAAATAGTTATTAAGATCCCAATGTTAGAGATGATTGATTGAACATTGATTACTGGCTGCTATTGTTGTTTGGTTGAGGGATTCCCAAAAACACTAGGAGTGATTCAAGGTATGTCTCTTCTTCTCTTCTCTACCTCTTTTTACATGTTTTTCCATTGCTCCATTGGTGCCTTCAACTGAATGGTGCTTGTTGTTTGATGATTAAAGATTGATCACAATGATGTTTGGACTAATTTGTAGTTTCCCATTAGGTAAGTATTGATTAGCTTTCAGTTTCCCTCATTTCCATGACCCTAAATTTTATTCAATCCACAACCCTAGTATTCATAACCCTAACCCTAATCCTACTTTCATTCAACCTTTCAAACCATAAAACCCTGCTGTAAATAATAAAAAGCCAGCAACCTTTCTTTCATTTTTCACATCTATCCTCAACCTAAACTCTAAGTATAAGTTTTTAATGGTACCTACAAATCAGATTAGAGGATAGAATAGAAGGAGAAGAAGAAGAACAAAGAGTATTTGTATGGAGGGTAGAATTGTATAGTGTTCTACTCCATATGACTATACTTTAATTATATAAAACACAAAATAGGGTAAATACTATATAATATAATATAATATACCTTGTGTACATATTCAATATACCCTTAATACCTGTATACTTATATATACTAACACTCCCCCTCAAGCTGGAGAATAAATGTTCAGCATTCCTAGCTTTCAAATAACATAGAGAATTGTGGTCCAATCAGCCACTTAGTGAAGATATCCGCCAACTGATCTCTAGTATAGAGAAATGGTATACAAATACAACCTGCCTTCAAATGATCTTTGATGAAATGTTGATCCACTTCCACATGTTTTGTCCTATCATGTTGCACAGGATCATGAGCAATACTGATTGTTGCCTTATTATCGCAATAAAAACTAATACGTTTTGGGACATGAAGCTTAAGTTTTGTAATCAACATGTTTAACAACTCACATATACTAGGTGCCAGAACAAAACTCAACTTCAGCACTTGATTTGACAACTATTGATTTTTTTTGCTTCACCATGTAACTAGATTTCCCCCAACAAATGTACAATATCCTGAAGTTGATCGTCTATCTAATATAGAGCCTACCCAATCTGCATCAATATAAGCCACCACTCTATGATTTCCGTGCTCTTGATATAAAAGACCTTTACTAGGACAACTCTTCAAGTATCTCAAAACTCTATAAGCAACCTCCATATGAGCTTGGGTAGGTGCATGCATAAACCCTGGTCTGATCAAAGATAGATAAATGAGATGTCCAACAATACATTGGTATCTTCCTGCATCAATTAATTGATCACTATCATCCTCTTTAAGTTTACAATACTAGGGGTAAGTTTACAATACTAGGGGTGGCATTTCGTGTTGGCAGGTTGGGTTTGTGTCGAGTCAAGATAAGGGTATACAACTATATGGCTCAACCTAAACCCGACCCATTTACTAATCGTGTCAAAGTGGGTCAACCCACTTTGACCCGAAACACACTTACAAATTACAGTCAACCCCAACCCGCTTATTCCGTTCCGGGTTCGCGGGTTAGCTAGTAATTCGTGTTGGCAGATCAGATTAGTGCCGTATCAAGTTAAGGGTATACAACTATATGGATCAACCATAACCCGACCCATTTATTAAACATGTCAAAGCGGGTTGACCTGCTTTGACCCAAAACACGTTTACAGTCAACCCTAACCCGCTTATTTCGTGTTGGGTTCATGGATCGTGTCAAACATTGTCACCCCTATATAATACACCTCAATTGGAATCGAACATGGTTTGCACCCAATCATTCCCCCTTCCTTTAACAAGCCTAGGACATACTCCCTTTGAGATAGAAAGACCCTCTTCTTTAATTTGGCGACCTCAATCCCAAAAAAGTACTTTAATGAACCCAGATCTATAATCTCAAACTTCTGTGCCAATCGATCTCATGATTTGGTGATCTCACCATCAACATTCCCAGTTACTAATATATTATCAACATAAACAATAAATGTTGTCAATTCGAATCTTGGCACTTTCAAACGAGGTATGGTCTACCTAACGCTACCTGTAATGAACCTTCACAATTGTTACTCGGAATCTCGCAAACCAAGATCTAGGAAACTATTTCAACCCATACAACACCTTTAGTTTGCATACTTCCCTTTTGTTGTTAGGGAACTAAAAATCAGATGGTGGTGTCATATAGACTTCTTCCAAATCTCCATGTAAAAATACATTTTTAAAATCAAACTGACTGAGTGGCCACCCATAATTGGCTGCTAAGGAGATAAGCACTCTTATGGAATTCATCTTTGCTATTGGAACAAAGTCTCCAAATAATCTATGCCAATGGTTTGTGTGTATCCTTTTACAACCAATCTGGTTTTATATCTCTCAACTGAACCATTAGCTTTATGCTTAACTGCAAACACCCATCTACATTCAACTGGCGTCTTTCCTCTAAGAAGATCCACTAAGTCCCATGTTTGCTCTTTTGCAAGGCACCCATCTCATCCTCCATTGCAACTCTCCAATTAGGTTACAATAACATCTCTTGCACACTGTGAAGTACAAACATATAATCCACAGAAAAGGTAAAACTACGAAATGAAGGGAAACAATGCATGATATGAAACAAAGTTAGACATAGGGTGTTGGGTACAAGACCTGAAACAAAGTTAGACATAAGGTGTTGGGTACAGGACCTAACATCTTTTCTCGGTTCAATTGGAATATTGAGCTCACTGAACTGAGAGGGAGGAGAGATATAACCTGGTTCTTGACTCAAATCCAAAGAAGGTTCTTTGATAGGGGCATGAAAAGTCTGAAACTTGTTGATTTTTTCTTCTAGTGTACATTTGTTATTTGTCTCCCCCTTTCTACTAACTTCATCAAAATAATAAAGAACAAGAACAGGAACCAATGAATCTCCACCAAAGCTCTCTCTTGAACAGAAGTCGCCGATGAAGATAAAAAATGAATAGACTCAAAAAATGTGACATCTTCAGAAACAAACCTCTTCCTAGAAGGGGGTGACAATACTTATAGCTCTTTTGATTCACAACATAACCCAAAAATACACAATAAAGTGCTTTAGGATCAAGCTTGGTGTGATTAGATTTAGAAACATGGACAAAACAAACAGAACCAAAGGTTTTACAAGGCAAAGATAATAGAGACGATGAAAGAGAAAGAACCTCAAGGGAAATTTTATCTCCAAGAACACAAGTTGGCAATCTATTCATGAGATAGACAGCTGTATAGACAACATCAAACCAAAAAATTTGATACATGCATAGTAAACATGATAACACAAGTTATATCAAGTTGCCTAATCTTCCTTTCAACTACTCTATTTTGTTCAAGAGTGTCAGGACACGTAATCCAGTGAACAATACCAAACTCATCAGGAAAAGAAGAATGAATCCTCGGGCTATATTCTTCCCCATTATTAGAACGCAATATACGAATTTTAGCATCAAATTAAATCACAATCATGTCATGAAATGATTTAAAAGCAATAGAAACATCACTTTTATTTTTCAATAAATACATCTAGGAGGCACGAGAAAAATCATCCACAAATGTAACAAATTATTTAAAACCAGTAGGCGAAGGGCCCCACACATTAGAATGTATAGTAAAAAATGGAGAATCACTTCTTTTATTACTTGATTGACAATATTTAGCAAACTGACACAATTCTCAATGAAAATGAGAAATAGAAGAAACTAAATTGAGAAACATATTACGCGACAAAGAAACTGAAGGATGGCATAATCTGTGACGCCACCGCAACAACTCATTTAGGGAGGATGAGTGTTTCCTTTTACTACTGGAGATGCAACTGGTGTACTGAGTCCAACAAGTGTGTAATGAAATGTAATGGTTTTTTAAGTGTTTAATGATGCTTATTATAATATTTACTAAAATTTCATTAAAAAATTCCAAGGTTTACATAGTGTTTCCATAGTTTCTATAAGCAACAACATATGACATGTGGGTGACCGTTCTTCCAACCATCATAAATGGTTATTTTATATATTTAATGATTCCTAAGTGTGTGTTAGTGTTTATGCTATCAAATCTTGAAGTTTCATAAAAAATTCCAACGTTTTGTTAGTATTTCTACCGTTTCCCCCTTTGTCAGCCGTTTTAGGTGATACTTGTGAAACATCGACACATATTCACATCCGTGCTTTTCCGATACTATAAACCTCGACTTAAATTACCTAAAATTGGTAGTTTAACCCAATATCCCTAATCAGTCCTACATTAATTGGTATCAAAGCCAAGGCTAATACCATAGAAACACATAACAGGACTTTTAAAGAGAGATTGAATGATAATCAGCAGGAATTTTTTTTTTCTTTCAAGCTGGTTGAGAGAATAGATAACTTGAGCTTCAGGTTAGAGAACTACAACGCAATCAGATTAGTCCCAACCTTTGGGACGGACGTAATGGCAGAGAGGAAGGTAAAGAAGGCTCACATAATAGTGAAGAGGTTGATACTTCAATCAATAATTTTGCTGGACATAGCACTAATACACTTTCAAGAGCACCTATGAGAGTCACCAGTACAAAATATATTGCCAAATAGAACATTTTAAATGATATGGTACAAGAAATGCTTAAAAAGTCTAAATCTAAGACTTTGATTATCGAGATGAAACCACCACGAAATAGGGGTGGGCCTGGGCCTGGGCCTACGGGGTGGGCATGGGCTGGGCTCAGGCTGGGCCAGGCCTGACCTTATAATTATAGTTCGGGCTTGGGCCATAAATTTTGAATAAACTTAGGCCCGGGCCTGGCCCTAATTAATTGATCGGGCCTTGGGCCTGGCTTTGGGCCAGTCCATGAATTTCAAAAAATTTAATGTTTAAATATAGGTTTGAACTTTAAACCTATCATGTAATAACTAATGCTTTAACTAATAGCTTTTTTGGCAGCCACCTGTAATGTACTCATATCATTTGAGTTTCTCAAAGCATTTGTAGCCATAAGGTGATGTTTTGTAATGAACTCATTCAAATTTATATTGATTTGTTAACTACAATTAGTAATGAATCATCTTAGGTTTTTCTATAA
>JAOXJP010227257.1:0-11336 GCA_025762735.1 Platanus orientalis | reverse complement strand
GACAGCTTATAGGGTCAAGCCAAGGCTCTCCATAGCCTCCAATGGTTAAAAAATCGTTAAAAAACTAATCGTTACGAGTCAGATTTTTACTCATGATCGATCATGGCCGTGATCGATCACAAACCTCATGTTTGATCACAATTTGTGATCTAATAGTCATCAAGATCTCCTCGAGCTGATTGTTTTGAGTACTCATGCGTTTCGAGCGAACGTCGAGATCAAAAGTTATGGCCATTTTAAGTTGAGATGACCATACTTACTTCTCAGCTCATTTTTTACTTGGGGATTTTTGAGCAATTGTACAAAATGGTTGGGGGTGTTACCATGGTGTGGACCCATATTTAAGTCACAACCATGCCGTGATCGATCATGAACTTTGTGATCGATCACAAGGCTATTAGGACCTAAGTTGTGATCGGTCATCGAGAAGGGGCCTAGTCTTCGAGATGTCAAAAACTCTGAGTGTGATCGATCATGAGCTTTGTGATTGATCACTAGTCTGGATTCTACATTGTGATCGATCATGAGGTTTGTAATCGGTCACACACAGTGTTTTTTATAATTACACTGCTGTTTGTATCTTGGGGAGGTCCATATCCTCTTGGGATTAATTTAGGCATTCAACCATGAGTGTGGACATGCCTAGGGTCATACTACATGATCCCTATGAAGCTACATGCATGCTTTTACCTTCTTCGAAGTTGTAGTCTAGCTTGAGTGTTGGTCTTCAAGGCTTAACTTGTTGGAGCTTCTTCTACACTTTTTTCCATGAATTTGACAAATGATGCCTTTGCATCAACAATTCTCTTGGTGGAAATCCATGTGTATCAAGTTTTAACTTTTAAAACTTGGTGGTTGAAAATTTTGATAAAAGATTATCAACATAATTTACTCTAATTGAATCTGTTATGCATTTTCAATATCAAGTTGATTAAGGGATAGTTACAATTTTTTTTCCTACCAATAACATAACTTGTTTGCTGATTTGAAATTGTGGCTAGATTATTTGTCTTAAAGAGTCTACTCTATTGGACTGAAAATCCTTTAGCCACTAATCATGCCTTGTGTCTTGTATTATTTAGTGGACTACTTGCTTTGAACTTCAATGTGCACATTCATTTGTATCAAATAATCCCCTTTACCTCAGGATGAACAATCTTCCAAATGTCATTTTTCTCAAAGGCTTTTATCTCCTTAGTGTTAGCCCTTCTCTATAAAGGATGACACATATTTAACTTTAATAGAAAAAGTTGATTAAAAATATGTCCTAAGTAGAGTATAGTGTTTAATATGAAGCAACATGATTACTAGGATGTTAAGTTTCTAGTCCAAAGCAGCATGGGAATCTTTATACTTTTCGTTACATCTAAGCACATAAATGGGTAATAAAATAGTGATGACTTTCATTTTGGAGGATCTCATGAAGTGTACCGAAAATGTCCTATCATTTTCTCCAAATTAATAATATGGAGCTTCCATTTCCAAACTTGGAGATGATTGTATTCTTATGGGCCTTGAATGCCACAAGTTATATAGTAATGCGTAGAACTAATAGGTGTGAAATTGGTTTACTAGAGATTTATGTCCAGAAAGTACCTTTTACATACCAATGTATATGGATATGGATATTTTAGAATAGCTTCAAAGGGATTTTAATGTTGGGGAATCTAGTGGTGGAATGGAAAGTCCTTTTACCTTTCGAAAATAATTTGTTGTCTATGAAATTTTGTGGTAAGAAAAAATGTCTTATTGGATTTCTTCTACAATTGAATTGCTCACTAGATTCTCTAGAAAAATGTTATGGAGACCTCCTTTCTTGTGGTCCATGCTGGCCTCACCCTTGTCAGAGAAACTCTAGGGCAATCCCTTCTTTCTTTAAAGTTTCCCTAATTTCACATAAAGGGGCAAGTTGACATAGGCTATAGGGAGGCATGACCTCTTTAGAATTGCTTTATTCTCTAATATTCTTATTTTTCCCTCTTCATATGATGATTTAAATTTCAGTGTTATGTTTTGACAGGTAGAGGAACCTGTAGGTACAGAATGTGGAAATTTGATAGGCAATGTAGTAGTAGAGTTTCCTTCTAAGCAGGTCAAAGAAGAGGACGTGGAGAATAATTCTACTTTGTTAGACAAAGCCATAAGGCCGGATGATGCTGATAGTAGGGAAACTGATGTTACGACATCAGGCGATCCATACAATCAAGTAGATTTAGGGGCACAAGTATCTGATGCAGGGACTTCTGGAATACATGTTTGGGGAGATGTGACTTTTGGGTGGAAGATGGTGATGCATTAAGAGAGTAATAGACACTATTACTGGAATACTGAGACAAGTGAAACCTCATGGGAAGTACCTGATGTTTTGGTTCAAGGAGCAGAAATGGCCAATGGACAAAAAGTTTTGCCTATTGCTCAGGAAAAGGAGAGCTCTTTTGTGGATGCTGATGATCCAATCCAAATTTGGCTCAATTGAATATGTTTTCAAATGGTTCTACCATCAATGGGTCTAATGGTTCCAAATTGATTCCCGACATCAAGGAAAAGTATGAATTTGGGCTTCAAATGGATAAGCAGAAGGAAGGATGCAACAATGAACATCACTATGATTTAAATTTAGATGCCAAGGTCAACCAAACTGAATGAAAAGATAACTCTGGTACTATTATTGCATTGTGTTAAGAAATTCCTCCTTACATGATTATGTTTCTACAACAGTCAAATATTTCTCTTTCAGGTACTGGGGGCCTAACATCTATAGTTTATGAAGACAATGGTAAAAACTTGATAATAGTTGATGAGCAACATGAAGTAGGGATTGCTCTTTCTTCTCCTCTTGTGAAATATGGTGAAAACTTGTTACAATGGTTGAAGGCACTCGAAGGGTATTACAATGTTTGCTCCACCTTAATTTTTTTTCCTGTGTGTCTACATTACACACACACACACACACACTTAAATTGGCATGATTTTTTATGATGAATATTTGTGAAAAATGAAAGCAAACAACAGTCCAAATGCACACATTGTAAAAGAAAAGTAATGTCTAGCTGATTAGACCTGTCTTTCATGATTGCATCAGGCACTATGCCTTCTAGTGAGACCAAAAATCAAAAGGAATTCAGGGAAGCATGGCTTGAGTTACATGGTGAGTTGGGTGTAGAAAACAACGAGAAATTAAGTGATGGTGCAGGTGTAGATTTGAGCTCATATTACAACATAGGTAAACTTTAGTTAAAAATTATGGATTATTTTTTTCTTAAGTAGATTTGCAATGGGACCGTTTATCGTTGGTCTTTTGTCATCTTAATTTTTTTTATTGTATTTATTTTGAAAGTTGTGTCTTTACTAATTCAGTATATCATCCATATTCTTGTTAATCCTTTTTATTATGTTTCCTTATCTTTTGTTAATCATCCATATTCCTATTGTTTGGTCATCTGTAGCGAATTATGTGATCAAGATTCACAACATACTTAAAAAAGATCATCATCTACGAGTCATGATATGTGATCTATGGCCACGGTTTTCTTTCTTTGTTAATTGTTGCAATATTGTGTAGATAGATACGAAGTTGTCATAGATGATTTTTTTAAAAATAATTTTAGTTTCAAATAACAAGTTTTATTGTAAGGATGGATTGTTTATTGTTTGTTTAATTTTCTTTATGCATTATGAAAATTGAAAATGAAAATTTTTATTCACTGTTTGTTTTGTAGATAATGACACAATATAGAGTGATCAAGTTGGATAATGTGGCGGACTTCAACATTTTCTTTTGATAGTTTTTTTTTGTTAGACATATATCTCTTGAGTAATTTAAGTTGAGACAAGTGTATGTATTATTTGATATAATTTTGTATTAAGACAATTTACAATTTTATAAAATTTAAATTTTTGATGTGCCGTTTAAATATAGTGGTAGGAATTTTATTATTATTTATGAATTTCTAGTTGTGGTCAAACTTAAAAATTGTCAAGTTATTTAAATAAAAAATTGTATTTTTCAGATATATAGCAACAGTTTCAACCATGACTATATATATGAGAAACATAAGAAATAACAGCAGTCAAGAATTGTTGTTGTTTCTTTTTCGGTTCTTAGACTTTTAGTGCCATTTTTAAAACCATTGTTCTTGTCCGTCAAAATAAACTTATTGTAGCATTTTTTCTAATTGTCATTTTTTGTGTAGGATTTAGCCACAATTTCATAACCGTTGTTATAGTTCATTAAAATACACTTTTACTACTGTTTTTCTAACTGTCGCTATATATGTAGGATGTAGCGGCGGTTTTTTCCTATTGTAATAGCTAGTTGTATATGTAGGAAAAATATTGATCAATAGCAACGGTTATAACCACCATAAAAGGGGATCTTTACTATAAAATTTTTAATACCAGTGGTCATATAAACCGTCACTATACCTTTTGAGTGATAGGCGGTGGTCAGCTGAACTATAATGACGATTTTTGGAACCACTGGTATAAGTTCCCACAGTCTATAGCAACAGTTTTGGTAGGATGTAGCAATGGTTTTAACCGCTGGTATAAGCCATTTTTTTGTAGTGATGTTTATGTTAGTCTAGACATGTACTCTTGTTGGGTGTAATTGTTTTGCCATGGAATTGACAATGAGAGAGATTGTTAATGTAATTTGTATGTGTATATTGTTGTAAATTCCATTCTAAAGTATAAGTAGAACACGTATATAGAGGGCCCATTTATTCAGGCTTACATGGATGTATTTGCTAATGTAAACACAAGAGTTATGTAACTTTAGGTTTGAAAGAAGCTCAAAAGGGCCACAAAAGTAAGAGGTAAGAGACGCTGAAGTAATAAAGTAAAAGAGTGTTAGAATTCTCAAGCTCCAATTTCAAGCACCACAAGAACCAACCTTGTGCTTCATAGTTAAATAGACCATACAAGGTTGGTTGGTAAGTGTACATGGGTAAGATTGAGCCAAATACCTATAGGTGTTATCTAGAGACCTTCCCATAAACCATAGGTGGAGCCCAAAGTGGTTGTCTTAAAGAAAATGATATCATAAGTTAAATCATATCGAACTGACAGGTTCAATCAATCGAAAAAGGGATTCAATTGATTGGGTAGTAGAGTGTTCTGGTCTTAAGAATTTCGATCGATTCAAATGAGTTTGATTGATCGAGATTTTATTGATTGATCGAACGGTTCATAATTAGAAAGTTTTGTAAGCACCTAATTTTGGTGCGATTCAGTTTCGGTGTTTCTCTTTGAGTCAGCAGACGGGTAGAGCAATCCCTAACCTTTCTTCATAATCCAACAAATTTTGATCGATCAAATCCATTAAATGTCCCTTTATCGTCTTATTATTATTACTATTATATATTTTTTTAATTTTTTGCTTCATTAATTATTATTTTATTTCTTATTATTGTTTACTTATTTTATTTTTTCAGAAGCAAACCTACACCAAAAATAGTTTGTTCCTCCATGCCACAAGCTGACACATGATGGTTTTAATGCCTCTTTCTAAATAGGGAGCAAATGTTTATTTAAACATTTTTTTAATGATTTTAACCCTATGAACACAGTTTATTTTATTTTATTTTATAGGGACACATTGTTTTTGGGTGTGGCTCCCCTTTATTTATTTTTATTCATTATTATTATTATTATTATTATTATTTTAGTATTATTATTATTTTCTTTTCTTTTCTTTTCTTTTTCTTTTTTATTTTCCTTCTTTCTTTTTTTTTCTTTTTCTTTCGTCTTTCTCTTTTTCTTCCTTTCCTTTTCCTTTTTTTTTCTTACTTTTTTCTTCTTTTTTTCTTTTTTCCTCTCTTCCTGGCCAAACCCCCGTGGAGGAGATCAGGTAACCCTTGGTCGCATCCAAGTTCTATTGATTTTGGGGTTAATCATTTAGGGTTGAGTTGATTGGAATAGTTTGGTTTGGACAATCATCACTAGCAATAGAACTTACAAGTATTGGGCGCAACACCGAGGCCTAGGCTAATTTGGACATGGCAGAGGTTGAGAGGAAGACCTTGATGGAGAAGCTGGATTAAGTCTATGATTCAGTGAACAAGATCAATAATGCCTTGGCTAGTGCCCAAGAGGAACTAATGAGGGTGCAGACTCTAATTGAGGCTCTCACGGCCACCCGGAAAGTGAGAGCAATAGAGGGGAGTGCTCTTGAATCTAGAATCTCTATCATTTCTTCCAACATAGATTGTCTTTACGAGAAGCTTGTCGAGCAAGGTGATCAAATTCGATCTTCCTTAACCGAAGAAGAGGATTTATGCAAATGTCTCTTTTCTGCCTTTCCAAAATAATGTAATAGAGAGTATATAAAAACTTTTTATGAAATAAAAGATCATGTTTTTTCATTTATGATCTTGTCTTCCTCTCCTCTTTCATTGAATCATTTTCTTTACTCAACATTATGAAAGTCAAGCAAGATTAACTTTACGAGAGTTGAATGTGACTGACATTAAAAAAAATCATATTTGCTTGACATTGTGAGAGTCAAATCTGGTGGACATTATAAGAGTCATATTATTTGACTTTATAAGATTTAGATATAGTGGACATTATGAGAGTCGGATATAAGGATCAGATATCATTATGGGCCTTATAAGAGCCACAATGGGTTGACTTTAAAGGTCATGAGCAATTATTCCTTGGCATTATAAGAGCCGAATATGGGTGACTTTATGAGAGTCAAAGATCAAAAACTACAGTCATGTGTGCCTTTTCAGGTATCACACCCTTTGCGGTAAATGTCGTGACAATATATACATATATCCTGAAGCGGTGTTGGCGTGGTCCCTCTGTCAATGATGTCGGACCATCACTTTGCAAAAGGTGCTCAAGTGGCATTGATTTTAAAATGTCACAATGGGTGAATCCATCATTTCATTTTTTTCGAGATGCCCCTTTCTAAAAGATTGCGGTTGTTCATATTTATAAATAAGAGGATGGCTCCCATTGCTCCTCTTATTCCATCGGCTCTACAAATACTTTTGTCTTTAAGTAGTAGACATGGATCCCAAAAGAAAGGTTGCCAATGCTCCCAAGGTTGGCGAATCATCTGAATCGCATGTAAAGCGAAATGAGTCCTCATCAACTGAGGGGGAGGCTATTGAGCCTTTTTTTAACCGTGGTACTCCTTAAGTCCTTTGTTCATTCTATTCTCAGTTTTTTTAGTTTTCATAGGCTAATGCTACTGATTTCTTTTGCAGATGTAATAAGGATACTTGCAATTGGGCAGGTGGAAACAAGAGTTACTAAGGCTCACCATGAGCGTGAGGCACTGATTAGGCATTTAGTTGGCCTATCCGCTGAGGAGGCGGATGTTCCTTTTATTCGTTAAAAAATCTTGGATGCTTTGGACTATATAGAAACCTGTGTTTACAATTATGAGTTCAAGGGCACGGTAATGTGCCTTCTTAATGCTTTGCCCCAACTCTGCAAGGCAAAAGACATCAAGGTTTTAAAAGGGCCAGAGCATGATGTTCGCTTGTGCCTCCAGGAAAAGGAGATCAAAATGGTTGATCTAACCGCCCAGTAGACTTGAGTGTTAAATGAGATTGGGCCACTAGTGAGGGATGCCGACGAATTAATGGCACAGATAGAGGCGTTAAAGGAACACTTCAATAAAGTCATGAATCGCCTAGAAACTTGCAAGAGGTTCATCGATCATGTGGGCAATTCTATCTGTCGAACCATTTATATGGTGGACCGTTGCAGAGGAAAATTAATGAGCCAAGAGATCAACCGGCATAATGGAATCTCTAGGGAGGCTATTCATAACCTAAACGTAGCATAGTCAGATGTCAATGTGGCAGACGACGCTCTAGAGGTGAATGTAGGAGTGTTGCCTTCATTGTGCGCCAAACTCCTTGGTTTCAGTAGTCCTGACTCAGTGACAGTCTAAAATGTAGTATAAGGGGTAAGATGGGATACCCTTTGTAGCAACATCTTATATTAATGAAATTTTAATTTTCATCAATTTTGTGCCTTTTATCTTGAATTGCGAATTATATTTTCATTTCCTCTTCTCCCCTTTGATAAATGTATCATATAATTACAAAACAAAATGATATGGTTCTTAAAAGGAGAATGTGGAGTGGGTGATGATGGAGCTATGCCTAGCTTGTTATGAAAGGCTGCCTACGTACCCTAAAATAGGATCAAGCCCAGTCGTAGTTCGATTATGGGATTTTGGGTATTTTGTTCCTTTTTTATCCCTAATGGTTGCCCACTAGGATTGGGGTTTGCTTAATTTTTGCATCACAATGCCATTGCTGATTTTCATTGTGATCAGCGAGAATATGATCTTGCCGTTAATGGATTGTTTTACTCATGGTACCTAGACAAGTTTTCACCATACCCATTCCATCACGCGTGATACAAATTTTTCCTTTTTTTCCTTAAGATCCCTTAACCTAAGACTAGGGTGTGCTTACTTTTTGCATCTCTTTACCATTGTTGGTTTTTAATGAGATCGGTAGATTTTTTATTTTTTTTAGAGTGGTTGCATCCAGGGGAAGCGAAAATACGGACTGCCTACGTACCTGTATATGACAGGATCAAACCGACGTAATTCGTTGAAGACCATTATGGGTAGTTCTTAAGGGTAATACTTCTTCAAGAATCTAACATTAGTAACTGGAATAATTTGGTTGCCTTTCACATCACACAGTAAATATGCGCCATTAGGATAGACTCTTTCAATAGCATATGGGCTGTCCTATTTAGAGGTGAATTTACCCTCCTTTCTCCTTGTGGGATCGAATGGTGATCTACAAGAAGGACGAACTCACCCTTGATAAATGAGCGAAGCTTAACTTTCTTGTTGTATGCCCTAGCCATGTGTGCTTGGTATAATTCTAGTTGTTGTGCGGCGAACCTAGACTTATCAAGGGTTTCTAGTTCTGAAAGGCGAACATTGGCAGCCTCTGCTTCTGTCAGGCTGTCTCATACCAGAGAGTATGGGGTTGCTTGTGTAAGCATACGAAAGGAAGTGCGGTATGCCCAAAGTGCTTCCGGTAGGCGTTAATGCCTGTCCTTGTGCTTAGCCACCATTTTCTTAATGATCTTGTAGAGGATTTTGTTAAAAGCTTCTACAAGACCATTATCTTGGAGATAGTATCTTGAAGAATGCTCCAAGTTGATATTGTACTTCGCCATGAGTTGGTACAGAGATGAACTCAGGAATGGCTGCCCATTGTCTATGATTATGCAGTCAGGGATGCCAAACCTGTATATGAGATGAACTTTGACGAACCAGATGATGTTAGAAGCTTTTACCTCTTTTAGGGCCACAGCCTATGCCCACTTGGAGTAGTCTGTTGCGGCTAGAATGTATCGATGTCCTTTGACAGAAGTCAGAATAATGGGTTCTACTGTGTCCATTCCCCATTTGGAAAATGGCTATAAACAATAAGTGGTGCGCAATGGTTAGGTGGGCACATGGCCATAGTCACTGTGCAATTGGCAAACACATCTTTTGGCTTACTCGATACAATTAACCACCATTGTTGGCTAGTAATAACCGAGACTTTTTAGCTAGTATTGAAGCTTAGGGCCACTTTGATGCCCTTAGCACACACCGACATGTACTTCAACCATCACTGTGTTGGCCTCATCAGCTGATATACAACGCGACAATATACCATCGAGGGACCTCCTATATAGCTGATTACCCTGTAAGGTAAATCAAGTGGATCGTCGTCTTATTTCAGCGTGCTTTACAGGGTCGGATGGTTCCCTTTTATCCATGAAGTGTTGGACGAAGGGCTCGCGCCAATCTTCTTCCTTCATGGTTAGTTTACCATCTATATTCTGCTCATCAAATTCATGTAGTTCAGTGTTGTAAACAAGGAGAGCATCCTCTTCAATGGTTAGGGCCAACGGGAGCACAACTCTTGTCACGCCTCGAAACCCACACCAAAATGGCCATGAATTTCAGCATATGACATTAATCATTCATTCATTCATTCTTAATCTGTAAATTCCATATAAATTTTTCGTTCATTTTTTTTTCATTCATATGCAGCGGAATTACATATCATAATCACAACCATTCATATCCCATAATCAACTTGTAATAAAATTTCCATAATTCTATAAACCTGAAAATAATCCATAATCTTGTCCTAACATTCCCATTCACATAAACTAATAGTCTAACATAAATTAAACCATCATAAAAAAATCAAATATCAAGCTTAAACCAAAATCCACAAACTTATTACATTCTTTTCAAATAAAATAAAATAAAAAACTGAACTGAAATAAAATAGAGTAATGTCTTAATGTCTCATAGCATATATCCAATCTTTTAACTCTCCAATCTTGTTTGTTAACATCGTTATGCAACTATCTCCTCATCATTTATGGTGCCAAATATGGGGTGAGCTTGACAAACTCAGTGGAAAACAATAAACTAAGGAATAATGGATCAAAACTTTTGCACAAATTAAAATAAGACAAATAGTTGCATAACTTTTAATAATATATGGAATTGAACAGTTACATATAAAGCATATACTGAATTAAAAACAATTAAAGATAAAAACATATAAATAGTCTAAATAGAACAAAACATGTGCATATAATTGAACTGAACAAAACTGAACATGCAAAACAGATATACAAGTCAATGCAGATAATAGTTACATAAGTCAATACAGAACAATTACACCATTTAATCATTGGTGTAAAAGGGCCACATGATTCACCAATTTTATCTCCGATAAAAAGAGCCACATGATTCACCAGTTTTATCTCTGATGCAAAGAGCCACATGATTCATTAATTTTATCTCTGATGAGAAGAGCCACATGATTCACCAATTTTATCTCCGATGCAAAGAGCCACATGATTCATCAATTTTATCTCCGATGAGAAGAGCCACATGATTCACCAATTTTATCTCCGATGTAAAAAGCCACATGATTCACTAATTTTATCTTCGATGAGAAGAGCCACATGATTCACCAATTTTATCTCCGATGCAAAGAGCCACATGATTCACCAATTTTTTCTCCGATGCAAATAGCCACATGATAACCATTTATAATCCCCGATAAAAGGATCATTCACACCATAAGCCAAGTGTGTTGAGCATCATCAATGTTTTCCCTTTGATGATTAAAGGTGGCTTATAACAAAACTATAGTAGAAAACTATCAATAATAACAAAAAATAATAACAGTACCAAAACAAAACATATAACAATCTATAGCAAAATATAAGCAAACTCATAACACTTTAAATCATAGATACTTAATCCTCCTAAGTACAGAACTATGGAACAATTAGATTTGTACATTAATCATGAAGAATATATC
>JAOXJP010227255.1:0-11336 GCA_025762735.1 Platanus orientalis | reverse complement strand
AACCTCCCCCCCCCCCCCCCCCCAAAAAAAAAAAAAATCAAGCTCCGCATGTGCTCGGGTTGGCTTCCGATTAAGGTTAACCTGATGGCAAGAGGGAGTTGCGCTAAATGCCACATGCCACCTATGCAACCAAGAAGCTAGGAGGACTACTGAACACTATTTTTTGAGTGTGGGGTAGACGGCCTGGACTCGTATCATTCCAACCTTCTAAACGAATTTTTCAGGCTCGGGCTCGATATCAAGTTGTCTAAAGACGTTGTTAAGTGATAATAATATAAGTAAAGAGCATCTGTTAAGGAAGAGGAGGCCAGTGGGGTTTGCCTGCTGGGCAATATGGTCGCACCGGAATAAATGCCTATTTCACAAATCACAACTTTCCCCTAACCCAGGATCTATTTGTTTCATGTTCCGCAGGCTAGCCAAAGAGGGGGAGTGGCTGCCACTTGACGGTAGCCTACCAGTGCACCCGGTTAGCCTGGGCCAACAGGACCTTTTTTGTGCTTCGCCGCCGCCGCCACCCAAAGTCCAAATCCGGGTTGATGCCGCGCGCGTTCCTGAGTCAAGAGAACAAAGCAACGCTAGCAGCACTTGTTTGGTCAAATAATCGTTTTGGAGTTGAGGAGGATGATGCAGTTGTCCAGATCGCTTCCGCATCAACACCTTTTGAAGCTGAGATTGAAGTTGAGATGGAGGCCATCCAGCTAGGTCTCAAGTTGGCTCAGAGATTGCAGATAAGCGATTTATGTATTTTTAGTGACTCTTAAGGTTGCAGCAGACATAGTTAATGGCAACCTAGATCACTGCCCATGGGCTGTACGGGCATTTTTTTGGAGTGTTCGAATCTTCTAGCTTGTATCGGTCGGACTCGAGTCAGAGATCTTTCTCCCCAGTTGAACCAAGCAGTGCACAACCTCACCCAATCTAAGATGAGGAGAGGTGATCTGAGCTTGGGTTCAACGGTGTGGAGAATCCTCTCTCCGAGTACGGCCTCTCTTCTTCTTAATGAATTTTAGTTAACCAAAAAAAAAAAAGTCAATAGCGAGTTTCTTCACTTGCTCGTCCATTGTCTTTAAAGTCAGTTTCGAATTATTTTCCAAGTGCTTGCAAAACCATCTCTGATACAAATCAATACGTCCCTAGATCTGGAATGGAAATAAATTATAAAAAAATAAAATTGAAAATGATCTCTTGGGTGGGAGATGATAATCCACCTAAATTTCTTTACCTATTCTCTTGTCTTTTCTCCTTCTTCCTATGTACAACACTATTTACCTTTTAATTAAGAAGCTCTGAAACGAATTCCATCAACTATAACAAGGAAAAGGAAAATCTTTAACAAAATATAAGCGTAATCCTTTAAACATTGACTCAACTAAAAAATAAAAACTCAACAACCCAATGGCTTGGTTGCCTTACTTGCATCAGGATGTTAACAGAGATGACAGAACCATGAAGGAAACCCTAATCCACAGAGAGAGAGAGAGAGAGAGAGAGAGAGAGAGAGACGATTTTGAGCACCCCACACAGCTCTCCTTCTAGTTTGTTAGTAGGGGTTCAGTTGTCTGGGTCTCTGATTCACAAAAAAGAACAGCTGCAAGCTTCGTGTTGAAAACCGGATCATGATAAAACAGCACCCAGTCAACTGTAAACCCAATGCAACTTGACACCAGCCATGCACGAATGGGATGGGACATTCGGGTAGGGCTGTAAATGGATCAAACATGGGGCAGATATATATAGATTCGTATTTGAATCATTATGATAATCGGATATCCATCACATATTTTAAATGGATATGAATATTTTGAAACATGATTCATATTCATTTATCTAAATATCGGATATGGATCTAGATACTCAATTACATGAACGATTTCTCATTTATCACAATACCATGCTTGCACCAACTCTACTTCCATCAGGCTTCCTACAGTTAGGGTTTAGTGTTTATTTATATAATTTATTATATATAACATTGATTAAGTATTACCATTAATCTATAATCATTGATTAACTATAATAAATTTAAAATTGTACACATATAAATTAACTTAAATGAATTGGAATATTTAGCTAAACACATATCAATATAGATCTATATTCAATATGTTTACAAACTGATTTTTCTAACCGAATCCAATATGTAATTGGAGCGGATACATATGGATCCATATTTTCTTTAAACTGACCGAAGACAAATCAGATATAGAGAGCAGCGACTGACCATGTAGAGTTTGGACAGGGCAGAATTGTAATAAAAAGGAAAGAAAACGAGGTTATAAAAATTCAAGACCCTTTAATAAAGGTCATAGGCTGACGCTACCTGAACATAACATGGGTCCTTCATCATATCCAAGCCTGATCCAAAACCTTACTAAGCTATGCCTTAGCATGGGGCAGGTATCAAATAGTTGACCCGACCTACTGCCCTCCCTATTTTAGACCATCCAATGGATCTCATAATTGGGATTTTTATTTTTTTTGTAAACTACGAAAATGATTTAAAAACTAGGTTTTATATAACACCATAAATGCGCTTTGGATTTGGTGCGGCCCCTTAATAAACAATTAAGGTCCACCCTGCATCAGGGGCTGACACATCAGCACCGAAAAAGGGATTAATACTTTTTGGGGGGTGCTTTTCACTTTTTAGTGCAGATGTGTCCACCCCTGATGCAGGACGGACCTTAGTCGTTCATTAAGGGATCGTACCAATTCCTGGGGGCCTTAAATGGAATCTTCGCTGTGTCTAACACAAATGATTAGGGGTGGCAATATTGTTTGACATGACCCGTGAACCCGACATGAACCCAACTGGAAATAAGTGGGTTAGGGTTGACAGTAAACATGTTCCAGGTCAACACACTTTGACATGATTAATAAATGGGTCATATTCAGGTTGACCCATATAGTCATATACCCTTAACTTGACACAACACAAATCTGACCCACCAACACAAATTACCACATAACCCATGAATCCAACACGAAATAAGCGGGTTATGTTTGACTTTAAATGTGTTTCGGGTCAAAGCGTAGGGGTATGCATGGGCCAGGCCTTTCCTTCCAAGGATCGAATCAGGGCCCATTATTGTATATTTCTGGCTTGAGTCAAGCTTGGGCTCAAGAAAAACTCAGGCATTAAGGCCCGAGTGCCACCAACTTGATTCTATGGGCCTTGGGTTGGGATGGGCTGATCCAAGGCCTATCAACTCCTTGGATGGGCTGATCCAAATATTTGTGTAAAATAACCTAACCTATACAACTACTTTAAGCCTTGAGCCTTGGCTTCGGGCCTCAGACCTCGGGCCATTGTGAGCTTGAATACAACCCAAGCTTAAATACGAGAATAAACTCAGGCTAGGGAACCGTTGGGCCTAAGCTTGAGCCAAGCTTGAGCTCAAGAAAAACTCAGGCATCAAGGCCCGAGCACCACCCAACTTGATTCTATAAGCCTCGGGCTGGGATGGGCCAACCCAAGGGCCACTAACTTACGTAAAAACTTTAAAAATAATAATAATAATAATAATAATAATAACCTATACAACTAATTTATAAGGTGTCGGGCCTTGAGCCTTGGCTTTGGGCCTCAGTCCATTGTGAGCTTGAGTACAACCCAAGCTTGAACATGATCATAAACTCGGGCCAGGGGTGCCATTGGTCCTAAGATTGAGCCAGACCTGTTCAAACCAAATCTCAAGTGCTAGCCCGGCCCTGTGTGCAGCCCATTTCACCACCCAAATATTTATCAACTAGATCACACCACATATTTTAGGCCAATCTGACGGCCTAAACTGTTATATCTATTGTTAGTATTTGGAAGATCTACATAGAACCATACAGTACCTCATGAAATGAAGGCTGTCTTTGGGGGCATCTATTCTCATATCATGATCTAGCCTTGGATCGCAGACTTATACCACATTTGGTCAGTTTGGTATGCAATTAGTGCTGCAAATGAGATCGTACTTTGGCCCAATCTGAGTTTGCATTGAAAAGCCTAATATAAGATCCCAGCTCATTCTCAGATCATGATCTTGAGAAAAGACAATTAAGTAACTAACAAACACATACTAAAATACGAGGATAATTTGGTATTTTAACAACCAAAAAAAAAAACTAAAGTGATTTGCACTTATCACTTTTCGGTGCTGATGTGTCTGTACCCTGATGCCGTTTTTGCAATTCTCACAAGATTGGTTCTCACCTAATTTTTAGTGCATCTAACAGGTTAAACTGAAGATTGCAATTCCGTGGTCTGATCTTGAAATTGCAATAAAAGATCATGAAATGGCATGCCAAAGACATCTGAAGATCATAAATAAGATGTAGAGTTGATGAACTTTTTCCTTCCACTCATAACACGAGTTCATATATAAAGGGTGAAAACCCCACATTAAATGTTATCTGATGTTGTCTTCATCTTTTATAAATAAATCAAAGATTGCATGGCTTTAATTTCCACCTCCACCATCACTCACTAATCAAATCTGTCGTTCTCATAGGTCGTTGTTCTTTTTTTCAGTGTGAAATTCTTGGGGGTGGCCAATTCCTTTCTGTTCAATCATAAAAAAAAAAGGTGGCTAACCCATGACAAAAAGCACAAACTTCAGACTTACACCATCTCCACCAACACAAAAAGCACTTACTTCAGACGCACACTTCCATCTCCATAGTGACAAAAACATATACTTCAGACTCACACTTCACAATTTATCAACCCAAAAAAAAAAAAAAAAAGACACGCTTCATCTGCTCAAATCATCTCCATTTGAAATGGAGGTGATTAAAACCCCATCTCATTTTTGGTAATAATTAAAACTCCATCTCCACACGCATCTATTTGTGGATTACTTCAAGCTCACACCTTCAGTCTAAACCCTAGATTTTGGAAAATCAAAGGCAAACCATCCTTGAAGTCTATGTTGGGTTCAACGTCGGCATTCATAAAAGGGAGAATAAATCAAAAAGGAGGCCATCAATCAATTTCTTTTGATTAGTCACATAATGCTCTCTAAAAGTCTGAATAAGCTTACGTCACCTGTCTACTTGTGGCGCTCTACAAAAACCTAAGGTACTTTTAACATACGACATGCAAATGGAGTATTAGGCCAAACTAATTCGAATCCTGGTTCAAATCCAACTAAGACGCTAGTCCGAACCCCACGAAAGTTATATTGCCTTCTAGAGATGTTAAATGTCAATATGCAACAATTTTTATTTAAGAAATGCAACAAAGCCTAATTTTAAACCCAAACACTTATCCCAATTGGATTCATACCTAAAATCTATCCTAGAGAATCCAACCAAAGACTTCCAAGAAGAACAAGTCAGAGGAATTGACAAGATCAAATCTTAACCTTCCTAAGATGTGAGAAAAGAATCAAAATAGCTGGAACATAAATCTCACAGATATAGGAATGAAAACTGGCCAACTCTATATGGGAAGCATCAGCCTCACTTCTCAAATATGAGACAAAACCCCACTAAGTATCCCCTTATGAAACCATGTTAAATTGATCATCAAAGCTCCTTTGGCAGGTACCACACTGTTACAAGGTCCATCAGAAGAAGGCATCAGCTAGAGTCAATCTCTTTCCTTGGTCAACCCCAAGTAAACTAGGAAAGGCAATTTAATCTAATTGACTATGTACTAGAATTCACCTACCATAGTTTGGCACCATCTGTGGGAAACATTTGCAATAGAAAGTCAGGCTCCCCAGCTAAGTCAAGTGTTTATGATGGCCCCACGACGAAAAAAGGTACAGACTAGCAGCAACAATAATCTTGGTTCTCATGATGACCAACTCGAAGAGCTAAACATTCCCCCATAACTCACCACTATCCTTATACAAATAGAGCTCCCACAAAAGCAATTTGAGCAAAGGAAAGAATATCAATTTTAGTTAGATAGACTAGCCCAAGAAAATGATCTCCTACCCCCACACCTCCTTCCCCCTGAAGAAGAGGAGAATCGAGATCAACACCAACATTCGTTTGGTTCCCAAACCAATAGCAAGGAGGAGACAACAGAGCATCGTGATAAGACTAAAGAAACTTCTCACCCACCTAGGAGACTTCAAAACAAAATAATGACTTCAAGGATAATGTATGCACTCTTGTCGACAAAAGGTGTGAGGAACTCAATGTATGACCGGATGGGTCACAGAATCAAATTGCTTAACAAATAACCCAAAATGTGGTTAGGGACTTGGATAAATATCCTTTTACACCAAATATCATGAACCATCCAATTTTGTGACATTTCACCATGCAGAAATTTCTCAACGACGATGAATCCACAAACCCTATAGCACACCTACACCACTACCAGTAGATGATGACTCTTAAACAACACAAAAATGCTCTCATATGCAGGGTCTTTCCTTTCAACTTGCAAGACATAGCATTGCGCTGGTTCAATAAGTAACCACCCTCAAGCATCAACAACTATAATCAACTCTATGTCACTTTTATCACCAATAATTTTGTATATGGACAACCAAAAAAAAAAGATATCGATGCCCTCTTCAACATGAAGAAAGGAAACAAAGTACCATTGAGGGAGTAAAACTAGAGATTCCAAACCGAGATGCTTCACATCGAGGGCTATGATGAAAAGACCACAGTTATTGATTACGAAAGGAGGATTCCCCCTCTTGCCATTTACATCATTAACTTACTAAGATCCCTATAAAAAGACATGGCTAGCCTTTTGGCCCGAGCTGAAAAGTATGCAAAGCTAGAGGACGAGATTACAACCATAAGAGCAACAGTAATCAATGCTACAACAGACCTCTAGTCCAGACTCCTTCATACAAACGACCAACTGAGAAGCAGCCCTAATAAGAAGAGGAAGATGGAAGTCAAGCGTACCTGCGAGCCCATGCCCCTCAACATGCCAATTCAAACAATCTTACAACGCATAAATCATGGGCATATATGAAGTGAACCCATGAGAGGGAATCTCAACACAAAGGCCAAGTTAAAGCATTGTGCCTAACACAAAGCAAAGGGTCACAAGACAGAGGAATGCAGGTCCCTCCACATGCAAATAGAGGACCCCATCAAGCGGGAATATCTCAAAGCTTATTTTTGCCAATACAAATGCACAAAAAGCATGCCCGCCACGAGAAAATAAACCCCTTCATGGATAGGTGACCAATGCCCAACAACAACAAGTCACAGATCCTATCATCTACACTATACATGGAGAACCTCAATCAAAGGACACGAAATCTACCTTGAGAAACCATCAATGGAAGGAAGCATAGGTGTGACGTGTGTAATACCCTGCTCTATACTAAAAGGAAAAATTTGTAATTTTATCTCATAAGGATAAAATTGTCATCTCATATATTCTAGATAGACCGAACATATACAAGTCAAAGGGCAAGGCCATGGCGGCCACATGGGATGATAAGTTTGAAACTTTGGAACATGAATCTCAAAGTAGTAAGGAAGTTCCCTCACAAGAGATCAAGACTTTTATGACTTTTGAAACTTTTGTGAGTTCATTATTGAAGACTAGTGACTCAAGTGAAGATGGAAGAGAGTATGAAGAAGAGGAGGAGACTATGATGCACAAGAGGCATTTGATGACCTTTTTGTACAAAGTGTTGAGTTGGGAAAAAAAAACAACTCAAGAAGGAAATAGTTGAGTTGACTGAAAAGTCAAGATCTATTAAAAATACTATCTCCTCTATCAAACAAGATTCATCTTCAGAAAATGAAAAGGAAAACTTTTACAAAGAAAACTACTTGATTCTATGTGAGAAGGAAGAGATGAGCCTAAAAATAGTGGATCTATAAAAGAATATCAATGATTCTAGGATATTTGTAGGCTTAAAATAAATCAATAGGAAGGAAGAGAAGAAAAGATTCCTTGAAGACAATAAAAAATTGCCCAATAAGGTTCTTAAGATAGAAGAGAAGCTCAAAACCTTAGAAGAAGAAAATGATGAGTCTAATGGTGATAACTCACTCATCCAAGAGTTTGAGGATCAAATCAAAAAACTAAATGAGATAAACAAGGCTCTTAACTTGACTTGCACTCAACTCACAAAGAAATTAATTATCTCAAGCAAATCAAGGAGCTTGAAGAAGATAAGAGGAAAAACATCTCAATGTTTTCTCAAGGAAATGACAAGTTTAAGAGAATTCTCAAAATGAGCAAAGAGTATAAGGATATGACCGGACTTGGTTATTCCAAGGCCATAGCCTCCACCTCAACTGAAAACCCCAAGAGTGGCTTTGTGAAAGCCAAGGGATCTACTCAACCACATCCACAACCCTATCACAATGAAAAAGAAAATGTGGAGCCTCTTAAACCTATCAAAAAGTCTAACAAGGTTGAAAAGAACGCTTCTACCTCACTCAAAGGTAAGGCACCTATGAGACAAGGTAGAGATTGGGGAGTAAACCACAAGCCAACCAAGCATCTTCCTCTAGAGGAACTCAAGGAATGAGAAAATCATATTCCTATGCCAATGAAACATGGAATAAATATCAAGCAAAAAATGATTTCCACTTATGGAGGAGCTCAAGTGAAAGCCTCCACTTCGAGGAAGACTAAAGTGCAATCTAGTCAAAATAGGAATCCTAGAAGAGGCCATCAACCTTTCTAAAATGAACCATCAAGAAGGAAGACAATGCAATCCCATGCACCTAAAATACCCACTTTCTCTTGCTACTATTGTGGCTTGGAAGAGCACATAAAGAGGGATTGTAGAAAAAGGGTCAATGACATCAAGTCTCAAAGAATGCAAACAAAGAAAACACCAAATGGGAATAATGTCAAGAAAATAAACTATTTTCAAAACAATGAAAATAGAAACCTTCAAAGGAATAAGGCTTAGCCTAACAAAGTCCCAAAAAGTAAGTCTCTCGACCTCCCAAGGTTAAGAGAGTTTGGGTCAAAAAAGATGGTCCCAAGTGCTTGGTCATCCACACCGCATTAAGAGCCGATGAGACAAAGCTATTTACCAAGCTAAAAGAAACATAAGGTGGATATGTTACTTTGGGTGATGGAAACACAGCCAAAATCCTTAAAGTAGGAACCATTGTAGCCCCCGGCATTCCTTAACTCACCAAAGCTCTCTATGTGCAAGACCTTAAGCACAATTTGATTAGCATTAGTCAAATATGCGATAAAGGCTACAAAGTGCAGTTTAGTAAAGATGGATGTGTGATCAAGGATCATGAAGAATACAACATCCTAGTCGAAGGAGTAAAGACAAGTGACAATTGCTATATCATTTATCCTCATTCCCAACAAGAAAACACTTGTCTTTTAACCCGAAAGGATGAAACCAATCATTGGCATCAAAGATTAGGACATCTCAACTTTAGGGATCTTGCAAGACTTAACAAGAAAGGGACAGTCAAGGACCTTCACAAGCTAAGCAAGGTTGACAACTCAATATGCAAGAATTGTCAAATGGGGAAACAAATTAGAGTCTCACATAAGAAAGTTACATCCATTGGGACTACTAGACCCCTAGAACTTCTTCACATGGACTTGGCCGATCCAACTAGAACCGAGAGTCTAGGTGGACAAAAATATTTCATGGTCCTGGTTGATGATTTCTCAAGGTACACTTGGGTAGCATTCCTAAGAGAGAAACACGAAGCCTTCAAGGAATTTCTCAATATCTGCAAATGAATTCAAGTTGAAAAAGATCTAACGATCAAGAGAATCTGAAGTTACCATGGAAGAGAATTTGAGAATCACAAATTCTCAAGTTGGTGTGAAGAGTTTGGAGTGAAACATGAATTTTCAGTACCCAAAACTCCCCAATAAAATGGGGTGGCTAAACAGAAGAATAGAACTCTTATAAATACGGCTACAACAATGCTTTCAAGCAAAAACATAGCAAAGAAGTTTTAGGTTGAGGCAATTAGTAGTGCATGCTTTGTCTCTAACCAAGTCTATCTTAGACCAGGCACAACCAAGACTCCATATGAATTGTGGAGTGGCAAGAAACCAATTGTGTAATACTTTAAAGTATTTGGTAGCACTTGCTATGTTCTTCAAGATAAAAAACAGCTAGGCAAGTTTGATGAGAAGAGCGATGTGACCATGCTCTTAAGATACTTCATAACTAGTAGAGTCTACCCTGTCTACAACATTAGGACTCGCTCAGTGGAAGAGTCAATCAATGTGATAGTAGATGACCTTGAAGAAACATATGAACAAGAAAAAGTGTCAGTAGTGTTGTCTGACCATGTGGATGAGAGCTCATCTCAAGTGGAGATTGAGAAATCTCAAGGAGATCAAGAGGAGTACTCTTCTCATTCAAGTTCAGAGGAAGAAGTTGAAGAAATTCAACTTCAACACAAAGATAAAAGGCTTACCAAAGAACTATCACAAGAAGATAACATTGGTGATACCAACATTGGAGTGAAGAAAATGAGATAAATAGAAAACATCCTTAGTCACCTATGTTTCACTTGTAAAATAGAGCCAAAATGAGTTAAAGATGCTCTAAATGATCCAAATTAGATCCTAATTATACAAGAGGAACTAAATCAATTCCAAAGGAATGATGTGTGGTTTCTCATAGAAAGGCCTACTGACAAGAATGTCATTGTAACCAAAAGGATCTTCAAGAACAAACATGATGAACATGGTACAGTGACTAGGAATAAGATCAAGCTAATTACAAAGGGGTATGCCCAGATAGAAGACATTGATTTTGAGGAGACTTTTGCCCCTATTGCAAGGTTGGAATCCATTAGGATCCTCTTGTCCATTGCATGCTACTTGAAATTCAAACTTTATCAAATGGATGTCAAAAGCACATTCCTAAATGGAACTCTCCAAGAGCAAGTATACGTTGAGCAATCGGAGAGATTTATAGGCCCTGCCAAACTATGTCTACCAACTCAAGAAGGCTTTGTAGGGTCTCAAACAAGCTCTAAGAGCTTGATATGAAAGACTCACAAAGCTTCTTCTTAATCACCATTTTGATCAAAGAAGTATTGATAAAACACTCTTCATTAAGAAACAAAATGGTCATATACACATTGCTCAAATCTATGTAGATGACATCATTTTTGGGTCTACCAATGAGGAGATGTCTCATGATTTTGTCCAAACAATGAAATCAAAATTTGAGATGAGTATGGAAGGAGAATTGAAATTCTTCCTAGGTCTACAAATGAAACAAACAAATGATGGCATCTTTCTGAGCCAAACCAAGTTTGCAAGAGACCTTGTTTCCAAGTTTGGATTACAAGAATCCAAACCAGTTATCACACTCATTAGTACAAGTAACAAGATCACCTTTACCTTGAGGGAGGTGAGGTTGATTCCAACTTCTATAAGAGCATCA
>JAOXJP010227254.1:0-25307 GCA_025762735.1 Platanus orientalis | reverse complement strand
ATCCTCCATGAACTATCTCATATCCGCCACTAGTTTTCCCCATGTGTCCATTTAAGTCACCTCCTAGAAATGTTCTCTTGGACTCGGGAATTCCCTGAACTAATCCATCCATGTTTTATCAAAATTGTTTTTTAGTAGTTTCATCTTGTCCTATTTGTGGTGCATAAGCACTAATTATGTTGATTATATTTTTTTTATATATATATATACGTGTGTGTGTGTGAAGAAAAATGTTATTTTGTGAAAAAGTGTATGTACTGTTCATGGTGAATTATAAGCTAACACGTGTTGTGTTGAGGGTTAAAAACGTCCAAAAATAGTTGAGATGGAAAGTAGGTGTCAAAAAAGTGACATCAAATTCAAAAACACATCATATATAAATACACATAAGAAATTAACAAACTTGAATCAATAACTTAGTTGGTTAAAGAGTTTATTAGAGTAGGTCATGAGTTCAAAATCTCATCTAAAACATTTGTTTTTTGAAAAATTTATAGGCCATGGGCTGGCCCGAGCCCGGCCCGAAGCCCGATAAAGTAACTAGGGCCTGGCTTGGGCTTAAAGTTTGTAAAAATGTTCTGGACCGAGCCCGGCCTGAGCCTGAAATTACTATATAGGGCCGAGCCCTGGGCTTACCCCAGCCCGGCCGGAGCCCGGCCCATGCACACCCCTACTCTCCATTCATACCTTCATCCTAGATTATTGACGTAAGAGCATCGGATCACATGGCAGGTTTGTCATCATTATTTTTCTCTTACTCTATTTGTTATGGTTAGGACAAAGTTAGAGTGACAGACAAGACATTGTCTTCCATTTTCTAGGAAATGCAGTGTTAACGTCTCACCAATTGTGTCTCTATCCTCAGTTTTTAATGTTCCTAAATTTGCAACTATCTTGTCCATTAGCCGTATCACCCGAGATTTAAATTGCTCAGTCACTTTCTTTCCATCTCATTGTGTTTTTCAGGACCTGGATTTGAGGCAGATGATTGGGAGTGGTCGTTTAGTTGATGGACTTTACCTTGATGACGGTGTGGACTCCCATTTTTCAACAACTTGTGTCTCTAGTATTCGTGATTGTCATTTGAGTAATAAAGACCGGTTAATATAATGGCATAATCGGTTTGGTCTTTTATCTATGGCTTCTTAACGTGTTTTGTTTCCAAGTTTATTTGAGTCTGGTGTTGAGTCTAATTTTTAGTGTGAAGTTTGTCAATTGTCCTAACATGTTCGGAACATTTATTCTCCTAGTATTAATAATAAAAGTGTTGTTCCTTTTTCTTTGGTACACTTTGATGTTTGGGGACTTTCCCCTACCACTTCTCTCTTTAGATTTCACTACATTGTTTCATTTGTTGATGACTACTCACGGTGCATGTGGGTGTATTTGATGAAAACCAAGGGAGACGTTTCTTCAATATTTCATACCTTTCACAGGATGGTTCAGACTCAATTTGGTGCATCCATTAAAGTTCTCAGATATGATGATGGGGGAGAAAACATATCATCTCAGTTGCAGAAGTACTTGACAGAATGTGGTGTCATACATCAGACATTGTGTGTTTACAGTCCTTAATAAAATGGTGTCGCTGAACGGATAAACCGCCGCTTATTGGAAGTGATGTGAACGTTCTTGTTTGGTGTGAATATCTGAAAACCCTTTTGGTCTGAAGCCCTTCTTACCGCTGCTTATTTGATAAATCGTACGCCTTCCAGGGTACTTCATCTTAAATCACCTATTGCTGTCTTGTGTCCTAACAATCCTCTCTTTCTTGTGCACCAAAAGTGTTTCGATGTGTTTGTTACATTCATATACATCAAGGAGATCGGTCAAAATTGGACCCCCGTGTCGAAAAATGTACATTTTTGGGCTACCCATATTCTTAAAAGGGTTACAAGTGCTACAACCTAGGAATTGGTAAAAAGTTTGTCTTGATGAATGTTACTTTTTTTGAGTCTGTTATGTTTTTCTCTCGTTCCAACACCTCTCTTCAGAGGGAGAGTTTGAGTCGTGAAGAGAGGTCACAGTGTTTGCCTTCAGTGCTCCCACTTCCTACTCTAGGTTGTCCATTCTCCTTTGACATCTCAACTCCAGACAATGGGAAAAATCTACTTGTTTATACTATGAGGAAGAAGGACACAACAAGCGATCCACCCCTGGTTGCCTGTTCTGATTCAGGTAATTTTCTAGCTCATATTCCTCCAGTTCCTTCTGATAATGATATTCATACTGCAATTATGATGATCTTCCCATAACACTTCGCAAAGGAAGGAGATTTTGTACTAACCATCTTGTCTCTAACTTTGTATCCAATAAGACCTTAAATCCTGTATATCGTACTTTTATTGGATCTGTATCTTCTGTACAGGTCCCTTCCAGTCTAAAAGAGGCAATCTCTCGGAGTCAGTGGCGAAATGCAATGTGTGAGGAGGTGACAACATTGGAGAAAAATGGGACATGGGAATTTGTGGACTTTCCAATGGGAAAGCAACCAGTAGGGTGCAAGTGCGTTTATACTGTTAAATACAAAGCAGATGGATCCATTGACAGGTATAAAGAAAGACTGCTAGCAAAGGGATTCACTCAAACATATGGTATTGATTACTAAAAGACCTTTGCTCTAGTGGCCAAGATGAACTCTATCCCGGTGTTATTATCTATTGCAGCCAACAAAGAATGACTACTTTGGCAGTTGGACGTGAATAATGCATTTCTTCATGGTGATCTACATGAAGAAGTGTATATGATGCTACCTCTAGGCTTCAAGATTTCAGGAAGTGAGGGTAAGGTGTGCAAACTAAAGAAGACATTGTATGGACTTAAGCAATCACCAAGGGTGTGGTTTGAGAGGTTTAGTAGTAGTTTAACCAAAATTGGTTATAGGCAATCCCAGGCAGATCATACTCTATCTGTTAAACACTCCTTGAAAGGTACTATAATAGTCATTGTGTATGTGGATGATATAATAGTCATGGGAGATGACTTAGAGAAATACACCAACTAAAGGCTCATTTGAGCAGTGAGTTTAAAATAAAGGATTCGGGCACACTTCGTTATTTCGTGGGTCTTGAGGTTGCTCGTTCCAAGAAAGGTATTTTCATATCTCAGAGAAAGTATGTTCTGGACTTACTGAGACAAGCTTATTAGGGGCATGACCGGTAGAAACCCCTATTAAAGTTAACCATGGGTTAAATGATCAGGATGAAAGACCATTGATAGATGCTGGACGATATCAGTGACTTGTTGGAAAGCTTATCTATCTTGCACTCACAAGGTCAAATATAACTTTTGCAGTTGGAGTTGTTAGTTAGTTCATGCATGCACCACGGACAACACATCTAGAAGCTACCTTTCGCATTTTGAGGTATCTAAAAAATCTGCTCTAGGAAGGGGGCTATCATTTTCAAACAATGACCATGTGAAAGTTGAGGTGTATACAAATGCAGATTGGGCAGATCAATCACGGATAGATGCTCAACCTCCGGTTACTGTTCATTTGTAGGTGAAAATCTTGTAACATAGAGAAGCAAGAAACAATTAGTGGTTGTCAGATCAAGTGCTGAAGCAGAATATAGATCAATGGCACATGGGATTTGTGAAGCCCTTTGATTAAGGCTTCTACTGCGTGAGATTGGCCTTAAGGTACAGACCCTGATGAGCCTATATTGTGATAACAAGTCAACCATTAGTATCTCTCACAATCCTGTGCAACATGACTGGACCAAGCACATAGAAGTGGACCGACGTTTCATTAGAGAGAAGATACTATGCGGACTGATTTGCACTCCTTTTGTTATTATTGATCAACAGTTAGTAGATGTGCTAACTAAAGGTGTCACCAAAATACGGTTGCTTGATATCATCAGCAAGTTGGACATGTTTGACATTTATGCTCCAACTTGAGGGGGAGTGTTGAAGTTTTGTATTCAAGGACTTATATGTAATAAGGGTACTATATACCTGTATACCTTTGGTATACCATATGTATTGTATACCAATACTCTCTTAATATAAATACAAACTACGTATGAGACAATAGTTCCATACGGTTGATCCAAACTCAACTCTTCTTTCTCGTTTCTTTTTTTTCTTCTTATCTTTCTCTCAGACACAAACAAGATTTACAACCCAGAAAATCAAGTGGGCCCCCCAACAAATGACCATTGGAAGTGTGCCCAAATGATATCAGACAAAACTTCCTAGTCCCGGATCCACCATCTTGAAATCAACTCATGAAAGTGGTTAGGAAAATACCAAGAGATCTTAAGATGCGAGAGAAAGAAACCCCAAACCATAGCTGCCATATCACAATGCACAAACAATTTGTCTACCGACTCCTCCCTCTTCAAATACAAGACACATCTATTTGCCAAATTCCATCATCTACTTTGTAAATGATCCAATGTGAGAATTTTATCCAAGTACACAGACCAAAGAACGACACTTTTGAGGGGATACCCCGGATCTAAACGTCTTTATGGAGAAAGAAAGACCTATCAATATCCAACTTTATATAAAGAGACTTAGGGGTAAACCTACCTTTTGGAGGATATGATCACTCCCATCCATCTTGAAGAGCTGGATCCGGCTTAATACCTTCCAACATCCTAAGCAATCCAACAAACTCCCCCACCTCCTAATCGTTCAAATTTCTATGAAGTATGAAGTCTAGGAGTCGAGATATTCCCCACAACATCAAAGGAATCCACCACCATATCTAAGGGATCAAGAGCTATAGAATACAGGATCCTAAAAGAGTCCTTAAGTGGATGCTCACCGGCCCATCTATCCTTCTAAAATCTAATCTCTCTACTGGACCCAACTTTGAAGTGAATGAAATTCCAAACAATATTGTTTACTTTCTGGGTGGACTTCCAAATCATGCAACCATATCTCACGTGCACCCCTTACTTTTCCACTCCGAGACCACACCAAAATGAGAGGCCACAACCTTATGCCATAAACTTTCTCTATCTTCCCTAAACCTCCAAAGCCACTTAGTTAACAAGACCCTATTATGATTTCTAATCGATCTCACCCGAAGCCGCTCATAGCACAAAGGCCCACAGATAGTCTTCCAATCAACAAGATGATAATGATGATGGCTATCCGAATCATTCTATAAGAAAGTACGAAATTTGGTTTCAATCCTATTGGCCACTGAAGTCGGTATGGTAAAGAGAGACAAGAAGTAATTTGGGATGGAGGCCAAAGTGAACTTCAACAAAGTCAATCTACTACATTTGGATAATAGGGAAGCTTTTCAAGCCTCAAGGCGAAACCCAATTCTCTCAATAATTGGCTCCCAAACCAACTTTGACTTATAGCTAGCTCCCAATGGTAAACCCAGATACGTCGACGATAAAGAGCCAATTTTACAATCCAAGATCCACACCAACCAATCCATATCCGGAATATCCCCCACTTGAAACAACTCAAGATTAGGAGAAAAAGAAGAAGAAGAAGAAGAATGTGAGATGGGAAACCGTAAGAGCCTTCTACACCTCATACGTATGTATTATTGGTATTTATATGGGTATAGTGGATGGATACCAACTATAACCCTCATGAGAACATAAAATAACAAAAATATATAAAGGGACATGTATACCCTTACGCATGCGTTACCCCAACCTCCATCAACACTCCCTCTTAGGCTGGAGTATGAATGTCATACATACCCAGCTTGCCAAGTATCTCATCAGTGATCTGCAACCCACCTGGGTACTGTTTGAGTTTGTGGTATTGAAAGATGTTTTTTATAACTTGCTGTTGATCAATTTATGTACTGTGGACTGCTGCTACCCTATCAGATCAACTCTCTCTTTCTGCTGCATACACTTGAGCCATTCAGACCTAATAGACCCTCCCCATAATCCTCTTACTCCTTGATTCTAAACCCCTCTTACCCCATTATTCCTTGCTGTTTTCAACCGAACCCAGTCCAAATAGATCCTGATTTAGCCTTCCAACCGTCAATAATACCTTGCCTTCTGCCCATTGCCATACCCTGTTCTAATCCTAATACCTTTCTGTCTCATAAGCCTCAAGTCCTAGTATACCCTACTGTTAACAGACTCTGTTCTGCCCTATAAACAGCCCTAATGGACATGAACCTAAATAACCCCATCTGTTAGCCCTTATACAGCCCACCACTGTCCCTTATAGCTTGGTTACAGCATTGTTATAGTACCTTGGTTGTTTACCCACATATAACAGCTTCTTCCAAGGCTTGTCTTGCATCAGTTGGGGAGGGGGGGGGCAGTCTATTCTTGAAGATGTGAGAAAGGGGGAATCTTCTCGTTTGTGGGGCGGACATGTGGTTGATCAGAGCTTGATTGGCCATGACATGTGTCATCTGGGGGTTTTGGGTGGTAGTGGTGGGTTTCCTTTTGGGGGAGACCCTGCAATGATTGTGCTGGGTTGTAACCAAAATCTGATTAATGGGCAGAGGGATTTAATTGAGAGGGCCCATGTAGGTGGTTAAGATGATGGGATTCAGAGAGAGATGAAAATGGATAATGGCATGCATAACCTAGGCATCCTTTTCCATCATGATCGACGGCTCAATGGAAGGATATTTTGAAGCCCTAAAGGACTTTGTCAGGGGGAACCACTCTCTTTATTTTCATTTTTAGTAGCAGATATTCTAACCGATTATTGGCTAGAGGTAGGCCTTTTAGAATGTTTAAGGCAAGTAGGGAGGCTCCTATGATATCTTGTCCCACCTTATTTCTTGTCCTTGCTAAGGATTTCTGTGGTGGTATCAAATAAATTGGAAAAGATTCTTAGGTATTTCCTATGTGTGGGTTGGGGGAAGAAGAAGAGATTTTATGTCGTTTAATGGAAGAAAGTATGCAGTCCCTAGAAGTTTGCTGGTCTTGGCTTTCAAAATTTGAGAATCATGAACAAAGCCTAACTAGGTAAATGGTTACGGAGATTCTGCAATGAGGACATTGCACCGTGGAGGAGCATGATTAGCTCAAAATATGCATTGTGCATTGGGGGTCGGGACTTAAGATGGATGGAACCTGTTATGGGAGTGTGTGAAAAGCAATACTGCAATGTCGTGATGAGTTTAAGGGAGAACGTGTTGCAAAGTAGGGTGAAAAGGGTTTGATTTTGGGTAGATGAATGGTGTGAAATTGGGAGGCTTATAAATATTTGTCCATGCTATAGGCTTACCATGTTGAAGGACACACCGGTTAACTGCTTTTTTGAAGCACATGGGGCTGGGGTAGTGTGGTACCCAATCTTAAAAGACCACTCCATAACGAAAGATCTCTGAATGTTCACAACTTTTTAAGGCTTTGATTGAGTACTAGATATCTAAGGGAACTTGATTCTTGGATTTGGGCATGCTCTCGGTGAAGTCATGTTAGTACTGCCTTAAGTCTGGGGAATGTTAACTCATTTTCAGTAATGGTGATTTGGGGTAAGACAATTCCTCCATGGGTGGAGGCTTTTGCTTGGCTTGTGCTTTTAATAGGCTGTTGACTGTTGATAATTAAAAAAAGGGGTTTCCAGTGTGCTAATAGGTGTGTGATGCGCAAGAATGATGGAGATGCAAACTACCTCCTTGCCCATTTAGGAGCTGACTAGAGATGTGTGGGTTTTTTCCTAGTTATCTCTGAGACAAGTTGTAAGGTATGCCTAACGGTTACACAAACATCTTTATCTCTTAAGCCTTTTTTTTTTTTTCCCGGTGGTGTTCGTGATAATCGAGCAGTTCATTTTTGTAGCCAGGTTTGAAATGAACTTAGACCAGTCCTCTACCTGCCTTCTAGCTTTGAAATTGTGCCAAGGTGATTTAATTGTAAAGTGACCATGGATATCACGCCTCCAAATAGGTTTGTTGTCCTTTTTGTGGTTCATGGTTTACTATGTAATAATATTGGGGAGATGGAAAGTGAGAAACCAAAGAAATTTTGAAGGAAAATGCTTCCCTGTTCACTGAATTTGTTTAGACATTTGCTCTCTGGTAATGGATTCCGCCTTGCTTTGAAGAATTTGGAGACATGGACCATATGGATCTTGTCTTTAATTGTTCGATTTTTGTGTGATAGCTTCCACCTATGCCTAAGCCGTGTGACACTTGACTACTCCCAACCTTGTGGATAAGTCAGCCTTGCCCAACTCCCACTTTAGATGTTCCAAAAGAGCTAAGAACAATCGAGAGAGGGAAAGTGAATCCTTTTATTCCACACAAAACTTGGAGTGTACAAGAGCTTGAAGTTCTTTGATGCAGGATGATAAGCTCTGATACCAAAGTTAGTATAGGGCTGCCTGGTGGCTTTTATTTACTATTATGTTGGCCTAAAAGGATGCAGCGGAAATAAGGACAGAGCTTACACAATTAAGAACAATTTATGAGATCACCCAAGTAACCTTGGAATTAGAAGAAAATTTAGGAAAGTAGTAGGGAATCAAACCAGAAGAATTTAGAAGAAATAGAGGAGAAAAAGGAGAGAGCAAGAAGAGAAGTGCTGAATTAGCTTTCTGGAAGTTCTTGGCAGAATGGTAAAATTACCAAAATACCCCTGCATATGCGTCAGAAATATATGAAATTTCACAGGTTAAATATGCTTAGAAGGATTGTCCATACAAAATTTTACGTTATTTTGATAAGGAACAGTATAAAAAGAACAGTCTGCAGTAACACTTTAGTGAAATAACCTAAAACAGAGGAGGGTTTCTTAAACAGAAACTTAGCCGAACAGAGGGGGATTAAAGAGGATTTTGAGGGAGTAGATTACCAAGTGATAGGGGAAGAAAACCCTAAACAGAGAACAACCAAAAGGCCTCTCTAGGGTGGGGTGATTTCAATGAAAAGATAACCTTGAAAAGTCAGCTGTATGTAGAACTTGTTCTGCAGATTCCTGAGATTTCAACAGCTTGTATATGCAACTTTGATGACGCTCCAACAGACAAATAAGAGCGAAATAGAAGAAAGAATGATTAAGAAGGAGACAGAAGAAGCAAGGAGAAGGAAGAAGAAGATGATAGAAGAAGAAAACCCAATAGCTAAACTGATTGGCTGGGGGGGGGGGAAGAACTAGGGCTAGAACCCGAGGGTGTCGAGTGGCTACAACCGATAGAAAGGAGGGAACAAAACCCAATTTTCATCTATTAATCCATGTCTTCCCAATACAAAACTGTGCAGCCCTATGTATAGGCTCACAAACTCAAGAAAGTAGAAATGAACCAAATTAGAAAGTCCTAAACTACTATCTTACTTACTACCTAGGGCTTTCCTAAATGCAAAACTACTAAAAACTTGACTTTTCTAGAGGATTTCGACCAATACTCCAAGAGGGCCCCACTTTGACATGTTGACTCACTAAAATTACTAAAGGCAACAATGCCTTATTACAAAAATACCCTTATGCAATAAAATTCCCTTAATACCCATGACATTAATAGCTGTATTACAAGTGTACCCCAGCCCTTAAATACCTAACAAAAAACCCACACATTGCACTTGTTTTGAACTTTCAACCTTGCTCTCTTGTGTGGAGGAATGTAAAGAAGTTGCTTAGTGTTGTCTGCATCATTCTTCAGGTTGTTTCACAAATGAGGGGCTTACCTGCTTATATAGGCCCCCATGGTGCCCTAGGATGATTACAAGTGTTAAACATCTAAGGGCTTGGAGAATTCTAGAAGGCCTAGAATTCTCACCCCACCTCTTCAAATGGAATCTTCTAGAAGACTCTAGCCCCATCTTAGAATTCTCTAGAAGTATCCCCTTCTCTCTAAAACCTTCTAGACTTCACTAGAAACCCTTAACTATTTTGGAACTCTCCAAAATTCTCTAGGTTATTCTAGAATCTTCTAGATTACTTTAAAACCTTTGAGAATCTTCTTGAATATTCTAGTGCACTCTAGAATATTCTAGACCCTTTACATTTCATAATACACACAAATAGGCTGGTGAAGCCTGCAACCTATACTTGTCACACGGGGCATGACAATCTTCCCCACCTAATCCCGCGATGACCTTGTCAAGTCTCCATGTCTAATTCCTCGAACGCACCATGTGAATCAATGTGCTCTTTTGATCTCTTGTGCGCCTTTTGTGCCTTTGATCACTGAGCCAAGCAGTCCACGGTCCCTGCGTTCTTGCGATCTTGATGCCTCATGCTGCCCCATGGATTGGCCTAGTCTTTGCATTCACTGCCTTGAGCCACCCTAGCTCTTTGGCCACTTGCAATCCCAACCGCTTAGCCACTTCATTAGAGACAGTTTTGTATAGCCCTTGTGTCCAACGCATGCATGGGCTTCCCTTTGACCTTTGCCTATGTACATGTGGCCCTTGCTCGGATGTTTTACTTGCTCCTCATTGCCCTCCACAGTATTGAGGAGCTGCAGGCCCCCATCCTTGTCTCCTCATTTTCTTTCTTTTAGAGCCTGGCAGCAAGCGCATTGAGTGCCTATCTCTTGGAGTATGCCCGTGCTTGACTCTCCCCCGCATATGAAATAGTTGGACACCTAGCTTGAACTTCCCCCTTAGCTCCTTAACCTAGGCCTTGGCCACATCGATGGTCTTCAACACCTTGGCTGGGAACTCTTCCTTCTCTTGATGTCTAGTAGCAACCACCTCATTTAGGGTGCCCAACATGTTCCCTCTATGGTCCTCGAGCCCCCTCTCGAGGCTCTCGATCTCCTTGAAGTGATCATTCCCATCGGTCATGGCGCATTCCACCCATGCTAGCCGTGCCTCCATACTACCCAATGTGTCCTTGGACTTGTCCCTTTTTCTCTCATTTGCCTTGGTGTTGCCCTCATTACTTGTGGCTATCAAAACCTCACTTTCGACCTCCGACATAGTTCTCTCTTCTTTCAACACTCAAGACCTTCGCTCTGATACCACTGTCATGGACTTCACTTTCACTAATGCTTAAGCCGTGCGGGGACTCGACTACTCCTTACCTTGAAGACGAGTTAACTTTGCCCAACTCCCACTTTAGATGTTCCAAAAAGCTAAGAACATTGAAGAGAGGGAAAGTGAATCCTTGTATTCACTCAAAACTTTGCGTATACAAGAGCTTGAAGTTCTTGAGGTTGTTTCACAAATGAGGGGATATACCTTCTTACATAGGCCCCTATGGCCCTCTTGGTGCCCTAGGATAATTACAAGTTTCAAACATCCAAGGGCTAGGAGAATTCTAGGTCTTCTAGAATTCTCACCCGACCTTATCAAATGGAATCCTCTAGAAGACTCTAGTCCCGTCCTAGAATTCTCTAGAAGCATCTCCTTCTCTCTAGTTACTTTTAGACTTCTCTAGAAACCCCTAGAGTATTCTGGAACTCTCCAAAATTCTCCAGGTTATTATAGAATCTTCTAGATTACTTTTGAACCTTCTAGGATATTCTAGAACCCTTTACATTTCATAATACACAAAAATGGGCTGGTGAGGGCCTGCAACCTCTACTTGTCACGTGGGGTGTGACATTACACATAGAATGAGCTTTCTTCACAAAGTGGAGCCTTGTTATTGATGATATAAAATTCTGAAGCCGCAGAACCACAAATTGACAAACATAAAGTGGAAGTACTAAACATTAAGGTGATTGCGGCAAAAACTAATTGCTGTTATGCTACTTTCATTCTTACAAAACTAGAAATTATCTCTCTAAAAAAAATATTAAAAACTAGAAATGCCTCTCTCAATTGATTCTAGTAAAGAGACGACTCCATAATAATGTCTTGCAGTTGAAGATTTCAAGTATTCATCTTCAAATATTTTGCTTGGCCAAGGGCATTTTCAAGTATTCGGATTTAAAAATTTTGATTTGCCGAGGTGCACATCAGTCTGCAAAGAATTTGGACTTTGTTTGTCAAGATTTTTAGTTATTCAAACTATCACATTGCCTAGTTGATAAGTACATCTTCAAATTTCAATTTGTTCTACATGTTCAAGGTGTGACAATTGAAAGACATGCTGAAATTGGATATGGTGTTGAATAAAGAATGAATCAAAGAATTTTTTGTCCAGACTATTGTGTTAATCTTCCAAAATTTCATAACTCGAGGATGAGTTTTTACCAATTGAGGAGAATGATGTAGGGTGCAAATACAGCCATTACTTAAATTCATGGGCATGAAAAGTTCATGTTTGAAGCCCCATCAAATCCAGTTCAACAGGTCCAAGAAAAGGTCCATGAGCCATACTTTTACTAGTTTTAGTAATTGTTTGGTAAGGATGCTTGATTATTATGTTCTCTACAATTTAGTCTTTACTAGCAAATGAACCTTAAATTCTTGACTGGTATTTGTTCAAGCATGTGACCTTAAACACTCTAGGTTAATTGATGTGCTATGTAAGTTCATACAGAACTATATATCATGGTTTCTTGTTCTTGTGTTCAACAAATTTGCTAGTTTTTGGAATATTTAGACTGATTTTTTTTTTTCTATTATCTGAGCTATCAAATAAAACTGTAGTTCTCTTGTAGTTTTAAATAATACTTTAGCGCTGGACTCCTTTATATATATGTGCTAATTTGCTACCAGAGTTATATTGTTTTTCTTCTCAATGTATTTGCTTTTATTCAAGCCTGAGTGTTTGTTTACATTACAAAGACTGTTTTCTAGATTTGCGAAGTCATACACATACCTGCCACACATCAGACACCTTGACACAGCTACTAGGAAAGCAACTTAAGTTTATCATTATTTTTGTATTTGAGTATTTTGTAATTACTACATGCATAGCTCCTATTGTCTAGCGGATGCGCTTTTGTCTTTATTATCATTTCATTCAATATACACAGGAATGTGACTTTCTACACTATCATGAAACTATATGGATGGTTTAACCTCTCTCTTTTCTAAAGGTCGCCATGTCCATATCTATGTTACAAATTACAATGTCTAGAAGTAGCTAAAGATTGGTGTTAAGGGTTTTAGTTATCAAATTAAATTTATAGTGCTAAAGTCGTATGCTGTCTCAGCTAATTGGATACAATGAGTATGAATTTCTGTTATTTTGATTGTATGTCAGAATCATATGACACTTCCTATTCTTGGAAATGGTTTTTTGTCAGCCATTGCTTAAACTTTTATATTTATTGCTTGTATTGGCATTATGGAGGAGCAAGAACCGTCTTTCTCATGCTCACTTGGAGATTCTGGCCATGTCAAGGACTTTCAGTGGGGGAAAAAAATGGAGAATTCTTATGTTGTTCTTTCAAGTCAGGGAATGCTATACCATGGAGTTGCTGGAGGCACTCTTAAAGATGTAATGGACAATGTTGATGCTGGTTCGTTCTGGCCTTCTAGATATTTTTTCTTTGTGTTATGTTGCCAAAGTTTGGTATTTTGATCTGAGATGCTCTAATGTGCCAAATGGTTCCTTTGTTCTGATTTTGTCATAGGGTATTGTTATCTTACATTTTTCTCTAAATTTAAAACTTAATGAGGGACCATATATTATTAACAAATCATGAGGAATGAAAGTGAGAAGAATAGGGAAGCGAGGCTAAATATTATGCATGTATAGACAGCCTATTAGTTTGGCAGATGTAATAGGAATTTCTAGAATCATTTGGAGTTTGTGGGGAGCTTTTTCATTTATGGCATATTGTGGGTCATTGGGCCTTATCCTTGCATGTTCTATTTTTTAATATTTTCTCTTACCTATATAAAATTGATCCTTTCACTTCTAAGAGAAAACATGAGTAAATAAAAAGTGTCCTGGAGCATGTGTTCGTATCTTGCTGGAATCAGTCATGATATGGTAATAAATATGAACTAAAGATGTGCTTCTTGTTGAAGAAGTAAATACTTTCGATATTGCTTCCAAGTAGCAAGTTAGGAATATCCTTTTGAGAAAAAGCATACGTAACCTATCTATTATTTTAGATGGAGAATTTTTTTATTTATTGACAAAACAAAATAATTACAACGTTTTATGAGCTGTGCAGCCAAAACTAGTTACAATACCACACAGAAGGAAAAACAAGAGAATCCCTCTTGGAAATAAGATCTCGGTATTGGATTCCTTGAAATAAGTTTCAGATGTGAGACCCAAACACATAAACAAGCTAAAATGCTTTTCGAAACCTTGGGAGTGTTTCTACAGACACCTTTAATAATTCTCTCTCTTTTGTTCTATCACAGTCGCCAACACACTACAATTGGCAGAGTTTTCCAAAGGAGCTTTTCTCTAGAGCTGAAGGCTTCCATTGGCTCTGACTTCTAGGCTAGGATCACTTTTGACGAGCTTTAAGGCATCACTTGCTCTGTAACAAGTTGAACTAGGTAGAAGGACCACACTTCACTCACTTTGCTAAAATGGAGTAACAGATGGTTGACCAATTTTTCTTGTTGATGGAACATGTAACACATGATTGGAATAGGGATGCCCCTCACAGCAAGGTGATCAGTTGGCCACTTTTGTGGAGACCTTGGTTTTCCATGAAACTTTGTTGGGAATAGCTCTCCATCTTTATTGGTTGCGGAAATGTTAGAAGGATTTGACTGTGAAAATGCATTTTGTATCTTTACTCTCTTCGCAACGAGTGTATGATCGGCCTGACATTGTTTGTAACCAATTTTCACCATGGCTGTCCTATACCTCGAAAACCAGGCTCGTGGTGATTGTTCAGCCCATATAAGGCTTTCTTCAACTTGCATACTTTCCCTTTGACATTTGACATCCGAAAACCTGATGGTATCTCCATATACACTTCCCTTTCTAGATCCCCATGTAAGAAAGCATTTTCAACATCAAACTAAAAGAGTTACCATCCTTGATTTGCAGCCAACGATATAAGTACTCTAACAGAGTTCATCTTTGCCATTGCGGCAAATGTCTCTTGATAGGTTATACCAAAGGTTTGTGTATATCCTTTTGCAACTAGGTGACCCTTATATTTTTCAATTGACCCATTTGACTTGTACTTCATTGTAAATATCCACCTTTTTTTTTATGGAAGATTTTTTTTTTTTTGGAGATGAACAATCACCAAAAGATCCCAATGTAAATACCCACTTACATCTAATTTGTAACTTTTCTTTAGGAAGATCTACAAACTCCCATGTATGGTTCGTTTCCAATGCACTCATCTTTTTCTTCGTGACAACCCTCCATTTTGGTTGTGAAAGGGCTTCAGATACACTGTAAGGAACTAAGACAAAGACAAAGAAATAGAGAAGCTACGGAAAGAGGGTGAAAAAGCATGGCAAGACACAAAATGAGACATAGGGTGTTGTGTACAAGATCTAAAAGGAAATGATCTGAAACCTCCTATGGCATTGTAGATCTATGATTTTCTCAAATTGGGCCCTTTTTGGTTAACACAAAAAATTCGAAATAAATCATACTATGCATAGTTTTTTTTTTAACAAAAACACCATAATTACTAGGACACCGAGATCTCTCAAAACCTTAAAGTTTTCTATCAAAGATGACGGTATGGATGCTGACGTCAGTGTACGGGCATGTTGACGTCAGCACCTCCCCCTGACGCGAGCCTCTCCGATCAGTCCCCGATCGCTTTCTCTTGCTCTGATACCAACTTAGAATACTTCGATACTTCGTATATTGATGATGTTGAGTGTATTAAAGAAGAAGAGGAAGAAAGAGAATAAGAGAGAAAAGAGAATAGGTTTGAGACAACCGTATGAACATTTGTGCCTTATACGTTGGTTTTTATATTAATAAAGAGTTTATACACAAAGAGTATGGGTATATAATACCCTTATTACATAACTACCCCTACATACAATATTTCAACAATAAGAGCTGGAGGATCTAACTCTGAAGACGTGGATGCAACGGCCAGCTGCCTTCGAAACAACTGCCTCTTCTTCTACCACCACCAAAAGTACCTATTTTAAAAGTACGTGAAGGTAGCTCATGGGACATCCTTGGAGATCCAACAATTCTCCTTATTGTGCCTGGATTGTTTTTTTTTGAAAAAGGTACCAATATATTCAAAAAAGGGGAAACCCCAACGGATCAAAATGCAATAACAGAAAAAGAGAACAAAAACAAGGCAGGCACTGTTCACGAGCAAGGTGTACGGAACACGAACAACCTAAAAAAGCCACAAAGAGTAGAACAAAACAACACCAAATCGGCCAAGATCCGGGCAAAAGTCGACCTAGTCCACCTCCTCAAAGTCTTTAGACAAAGACACCCAATTATAAACAAGCTCAAACACCTGCACTAAGAGACTCTGAGAGGGCATAGCCTTGTTCTAAAAAATATGACTATTTCGCTCTTTCCAAACCGCCCAACAAATGGCACATGGAAGAGCTGACCAAATAGTCTTAAGAATGCCTTCCAACTTTCTAAGCCACTAACCATTGATAAGGTCCCTGAAACTGAAAGGGAAAACCCAAGGAATGTTAAGATAAGCTAGGAAGAACATCTAAACCTTCCTCACCAACTGACAATGGATGAACAGATGATTCACCAACTCCTCACGCATGCACAACATACATCTATTAGCCAAATTCCAACCTCGATGCTTCAAGTGGTCAAGAGTAAAAATCTTATCCAGAATCGCAGTCCAAAGGAAAAATTTGACCTTTGAAGGAATAGTCAAGGTCTAAATAAAGTCACAGCTAAAATTCACAAGGGGACTAGGGGCCAAACTATCGTAAAAAGATTTGGCAATAAAACTACCCGATTTAGTAAGATCCCACGCCTAACTATCCCTCACCTCGGAGTTAATCCTAAACTCCTCTAACCGACTCAAAAACCTAAGCCAATGATCCCGTTCCTAATCATTTAAATTTATTCTCAATGAAACATTCCAAGACCCATCCCCCCTCGAATCATAAAAATTCCCCAGCGAGCCTGATTAGACAATAGCAATTGAGTAAATGCTATTAAAGTCCACCTTAAGAGCAGAAGGACCACACCAAGCATCATCCCAAAACTGAATATCCTCACCCGCACCTAGATTGAACCTAATGGACTCTCTAAATCTATTCTTAACTTTAAGAATGGACTTCCAATTTCCAAATGCCAGTCCCATGTGAACCTCTAACGTCCTTAGGATCTCACACAGTTGTGGACCGGTACTTGGCCATAATCACCTTCCTCCACAGACTATTTCTCTCCATCCCAAACCTCCAAAGCCACTTCCCAAGCAGAACAAAGTTATGTAATCCGATGTCTCTAACTTCCAACCCCCCTTTCTTCATCGAAAGGCAAACTGTCTTCCAATCCACAAGATGATACTTCCGACCTACCTCTAGGTCATTCCACAAGAAATTCCTAAAGTAGGATTCGATTATCTTTGCTATCGAAGCCAGAATGGTGAACAAAAACAAATAATAGTTGGGGATGCTCGCTAAGATGCTTTTAATGAGAATCAATCTACCACCTTTAGACAAGAGGGGGGCTTTCCAGGAATTAAGCCGAATTGAGATACGCTCTATTACCGGATTCCAAATCACCTTGGATTTAAACTTCGCACCCAAAGGAAGGTCGTGGTAGGAAGAAGGCAAAGGACCCACCTTACAACCTAACACACTAGCCAGACTTTGAATCACACTCACCTCCCCCACTTGGAACATCACACTTAACTGCCTGGAAACAACTCATGATACATCTAAAATAGCCAATCTGCCTGATATCCGCCTTACAAAAAATCATAGTGTCATTAGCATATTGCGAATGAGAAATGACCAAACCCTCCCTCCCAACCACCAAACCAAATATAATGCCATTCTCCGCCCTTCTGATCAACCTATTCATAGCTTCCATCACTATAACAAATAGAAAAGGGGAAAGGGGGTCCCCTTGTCTCAACCTTCTTGAACTCCAAAAAAAACCTTTTGAGACTCCATTGATCAACATAGAAAAGGTAATCGACCTGATACAAGCCCTCATCCACCCTTTTCATTTCTCTCCAAAACCAAGCCCATCCAACATATAATCTAGGAAATTCCAATTGATGTGATCATAGGCTTTCTCAAAATCCAACTTACAATGGATTCCTGTATCACCTTTCTTCATCACCTCATTAACACACTTATTGGCAATCAAAATCCCGTCAAGAATTTGACGACCAACTACAAAAGCCCCTCGACGATTCGATATAATGGAATCCATAACTGGTTTGAGCCTGGAGGTAATCACCTTAGAGATAATCTTATTGACATTGCTAAGGTGACTAATATGACGAAATCCTTTAACTCTGAAGCAACTCTCTTTTTAGGAATCAAGGTAATGAAGGTGTTATTAAGATGTAAGCAAAACTCCTCTTTATTATGGAACTCCTTAAAACCTTCAACAAATCCCCTTTAATGATAGACCAATATTTCTGAAAGAAAGAAATAGAAAAACCATCTGGGCCAGACGCTTTATCCCTTTTCATACCTTTCACCACATTCCAAATCTCATCCTCCTGAAATGACCTTTCAATCATATCTGTATCCTGACTCGAAATTGAATCAAAATCCAACCCATCTAAGCCAGGTCTCCAAGGAATATCCTCCCTATAAAGATGAGAAAAGAATCTAACAATCTCATCCTTAATAACCACGGAATCTTGAGACCAAGTCCCATTTAAATCGAGGCCGTGAATGAAATTATTGGATCTCCTAGCAGTAGCCGATTTATGGAAAAACTTCGTGTTCTTATCCCCCTCTTTTAACCACCGAATCCTAGCTCTTTCCTTCCAATAAACTTCCTCTTTAATGGCTATTAACTGAAACTCCTTTCTAAGATTCCTTCTATAGTTTTTTTCCTCCCCAGTCAAAGGATGCTCCTCCTCAATGCAATCAATGTCTCTAATTTGAATCAAACAACTCTTCTTAAAACTGTCAAAAGCACCGAAAGTAGCTTTACTCCAACACTTCAAATGACATTTCAACGCTTTAAACTTAAGAGCAAAGATACGACTGGGAGAGTCATCAACAATATCAATAACTCATTCTTCACCACATCCATGAAATCCTCCGAAAGAAACCAAAGCTCATCAAAACGAAACGGGGCATGACCACCTTTGATCTGGATAGATTCTAAAAGGTTCGGGGTATGATCCGAGGTAAGCCTAGGGTGGGCACATTGGACCATTCCAGGGAAGATATCATCCCACCCGTTGCAGAAAAGAAATCTATCAATCCTACTAAGAGAGGGGTGATCTTGAAAATTGGACCATGTGTACTTTGCTCCTTTAAGCAGACCATCAATCAGACCCCATCTGTCAATGAAACCACCAAACTTAGCCATCTTGGCATCATATCTAAAAACACCCTTCCTCTCAAAAGAATATCTCGCCATTTTGAAATCACCCCCAATACACTAAGGAAGGGACTAACGAGCCTGAATATCATCCAACTCAGCAAGAAAATAGTCCACCTCCTCTATCACATTAGGGCCATACACACCGGAAAACATCCAATCATCCACCATCTCGTGCAAACGGCAAACTATGGAGAGGGAGTAAGCTCCTAATTCATGATCGCTAACCACCACCTTATTCGAGTCCCAAACCATAAGAATTCCCCTTGAAGAACCCTAAGAAGAAATGGCTAACCAACCAAACGGTCTCGTCCCCCATGCGTCTCTGACAAAATCATCACTTATACATTCAATCTTGGTCTCCTGTAAGTAGATGAAATCAAGAATAACACCCTGAATACCATGCCTAATGCTGGTTCTTTTATCCCTATTACCCATCCCCCACACATTCCAAGAAATAATTTTAGGCTCCATAAAATGACAATTTAACAATCCCTTTCCCAACTCTAGAGCACCCGACGCTCTTTCCTTTCCTAGCACTACCTTCATAATTCACCCCACACTTTAATTTCTTGAGCTCATTGCGAAGACGTTTCTGTTCACTCCCTGCAGTAGTTAGATTTTTTAGACCACTCGACTTACCTTTAACAATAGCCCTGAATAACATTAGGGCCTCCTCCTCAAAATATTCCCAGGACATCCCCAGGAACTTCTCGAATCCTTCCATTTTACTAAGGACCCAATCCGAAATCATCTCCTCATTATTTTCCCCTGCACCTTTCATCAAGATAGCAAGGTCATCCCCCAATTTTTCATCCAAAACAGCCAAAGGCTCAATCTCAAGAGCTTGACCCTCTTCAGTCCCCTGAAATTGATGAACCACAGCCAATTGTTTGTCGAACATACAAGGACGATTTAGCTCCCCCACCCCATTCTGGATAAGATTTAGACTCCCATCCGGAGGCTCGAAAGACCTGCAAAGATCAAGAGCAGAAAGAAGCGGAGAGGTATGGAATTTGGATAATAAAAGAAGTTGACCTGTAAGGAGGAGGTTGTGAGTCCGAGGCAAAGCCCTGTGTCGATCCAACATCAGGAGGAGGGCAAGTTTTGAGAAAGCCTTCAGGCCAATCACATTTCCGGAGTCATCCACTCCCACCACCTGGGACGAATCACCGACTAGACAACCCACATCGTTGGCATGCATCACATATGAATCACTGGTCGCAACCCCTGGGAGCCACTGCTGAAGCGATGAAATAGGCAGAGTAGTTGCAGACACAGAGGTATTCCACCTCCAAAGCAATCATCTCAACCCCAACGTTGTCCTTCACTATCACCATGCTACCTTCATCCAGGTAGATCATCCCCAGCTGGACCTCGTCCCCATACTGAAAATGCACCACTTCTAATTCATCCGAAGCACCATCACACCCTGCTGAGTTAGAAACCCAAGAGACTGAACCTCCAGAAGCAACCTGCCTACCACTAATATCTTCACCATCAGCCAATTCATCAGTATGCATCGACATCATAGACCTGGAATCTTTCCTCCCCAAACCCTTGGCTCTATTCTTTTTGAAGCGAGCAAAATCCGCCCCTCCAATCGCCTCTGCTACCCCTTGAATCATAACCGAGGCATGAGCCTCCCTTGCCCCCATCATAGGAGGAAGGATCCTCGTCGAACCACTAGATTGTTCACAATGCTCACATTTGAGCCTGCCTCTATCATCTGGTAGATTATTAAACCTTCCCCCACGGCCAAGCATATTACTGCAACCACGGCCCCTCTATGAGAATTAAATACAAGTGCTGATTTCTCTATAGGGGCTGATATATTGATTTCATGCCGTCGCCATTCCTCCCTATGAATATAAGAATAGACATCGTTCAAAAAGGCAAAGGTTCTTTTCCTAGAATCTGAACTCGTACCTGTTCATACTCTAAATTTTAAGGCAGCTAAAAACTCGAAGATTTGAATTTCCTTAATGTGCTTCTTGTAAGCCATATTATCTCAAACACAGGATGGACGATATGTAGTATAATGTTTCAGTTCCTCCCACATTTTCCTAAGGGAAGAATCATAGATAGAAAGGGGCTTATCCCTATGTTTGAACCGTGCGATGCTTTGTCTCAGCTTATAAACCTTTGTAGTATGTCCAATTTCAAAGTAAGTCTGAAATAAAACATCCCAAATCTGATGGGCAGTCTCCAAAAACAAATAGTGTCCGCTGATTTCAGGCTTCATCGAGCTCTATAACCAGTCCATAACAGTGGCGTTTTGAGTCTTCCCCTTATGATAACGGGTATCACTTTTTGGAGGAATCTCAACATCACCGGTAACTCCGTGGTAAGATGGTCTTATTTGTCTTTCCCTTTTATATAAATGAGAATTGAATTAGACCTTCCAAGATAATTGCTGCCATCGAATTTTACAGTTTTGATCTGAAGTTGGGATGGATCTCCAGTAACAATATTGCTGCCCATATCTGCAGTACTTGACATTCTTGAGGCTTGGCTAACTTCTGACATTATTCCAGGTATTAAGCACTAATCACAAACTGAACCAACTCTTTATCAGACCTCCATAGGCCACCAACAGCTATACCTTTTAAGGCTACACAACCGATCAACTTCAATCAATAGTATTCGACCACAAACACAAGCCAAATCACCAAAAAATGTGTGTATACCATGGAAAAAACAGCTACCATGAGTTTCAATACATTAGAACCAAGGGAGATGCTGGGTGATCACCATACAATACTCCAACCACTGATCGAAAGCCTCCAACCATTGCCAGACCACAAACACATCATAAAATGAACGTGATTATTTAGGGGGGCAGTAACCCTATGCCACCAATAACTTCATATGTTCCCCAATACTAAACGAAATCACATGGGACTTTTTCCATTCACTCTCTACAGTCAACGATGATAAGGCAGTAAGTCGACTGAAAAAACCCAGCACAAGACCCCTTGATCGAACATATGATGAGAAATTCCAAAAACTGGAATTTCTTGATTTCTCAAAAGAAAATCTTTAAAAAATTGTAAAAGCACCTGAAATCAACGAATAAGGTCTCTATAATCTCTGTAAAATCAAGACCTATGAAACCCATTTGAAATCGACCACCGGTTGATGTCAGCCTGTGGTTTTCTGACATCAGCAGTGAGGAAGAACCAGGAACTTCACCTTATAGCTCCGTGTTTCCCTACAATTGAAATCTACTCTGAAGAAGGAGAAGGGAGAGAAAAGAGATGTACGAATAGATTAGGAAATTGTATTGTAGTACTCCCTCTCCATACGGTTGTGTATTTATATATGTATTCATTTTGCTATACCATATAGTATGGTATACAATACAAGTATGGGTATGTAATACCTGTATGTCATATATACCCCCCATACATATACGTCAACACATGCTACCTCTATTGTGGAAAGTGTCTCTTTTGAGTAGGGAGTGAGTTTTAGAGGATGTGGAGTGATGCAAGACAACTTTGAGAAGCTGTAATTTCCTGCAGGTATTGGGCCCCCAGCCCACGAAGTGACTAGAATAGTCCAAGTCAAATACATAGTAGCCTCGCACGTTTAGTTCTTAATTTCACCCACTTGCACACGATCTAAACCCAGAAAACAGAACTGAGTTCATACATCCAAGTACGCAGATTAGATAATTCAGTTTTCACCAAATTCTAGCCTTGAGAACACACCACAGGTGGTTGTAAATTAGGCTGATCGATTGGTCTTGAAACACCTCCCAAAAATACTTAGAAGGAAATCAGAACTAGATGATTCTGTGGGCTCAATCTTGAAAATACTGTCTGAACCAGAGTTAATATAACACAGTGAGAAGATCACACAATACCTCAGAAAACAGAATATAAACTATGCTGAACATGTGTGAAGATGGACTTAGCAGGGTCTGATTTATTCAGAAAAAACAGTCCAGAATTCCAATCAGACTCTCACCACAGAAATCAGATTAAGCAATAAAACTGATACTTATCTTTTGGGTATTGATTACTGAAAGGTTGAATGACCAAAATCAGAGAAAATGCACACCACACTTCTAGCAATTGATGGTGAATAATCACGCACCGGTAGGGAAGAGATGGAGAAGAGAAATTGCTGTAGCAATGGTTGTTGATGTTGAGACAGCCAAGATATTTTATCTCCCCCACTCCAGCGTAGGAGGAAGGAAGAAGACAGAATTTCTTTCAAAGAAATCAATCTTCTATTCAAGGAAACCAAACAACCTAGTTTCTAAACTCCTAAGACTCCACTTACTAAAAAATTAAATAAAACATTTTTAATAAAGGAAACTACTTAGAAAATCTAGACTTAATACCAAACTGTACTGAACTAACAAAATAAAACCCTAATTAGAAGGTAAAAAGATTGTGGCATGAATCTCTTCCTATTGCATACGTATGGGAGAGAATTTTCTCTCCATACATGAGAGAAGAGGGCCCCATGTTGGACAACTGTATTTTTGACCCCTTACATCAATAAATGCCTTTAAGCCCTGTTATTACTTAACTGCCAAGAAATAAAAAAACTCGACTTCCTTGAATTTCCAGCAGCACTTTAGAGCTCCAAAGCCATGCAGCTTCTTTTAGAAGAGGCTTGAAAATTTGACCCATTTGATAATTGATGCAGACATGGAAGATCAATTGGGGCCCACATGTGCCTTGGAGGGGTCTACACATGGATGGCTATGGAGGACACGTGTTCTCTTATCACATGGAGCTGATGGAATCTTTTATAGAGTTATTTTTATGTTTTTTAATTAGTGTTTTCTGTTTTGATGAGTTTAGGACATAAGGGTCTTTAAAGTTTTTGATTTTGGGTATTTTAGTCTACTAGTTATTTACAATAGGGCTGGTCGACAGCCTCTGGTAAGCCCACAATTTAGGTTCTTTTTCTTTTCAGAAATTGAGTTATTAGGAGGTCTTAGTTAAAGAGTCCATTAGAAATAAGTTCCCAAAAATTGAAACTTCTAAAGTATGATTTATTTGAGTCTATAAAGCAAGCAGTTGACATGTATGAAGTTATGATGGAATGGAAGAAAGTTTTTTAAAAGAAAAACCAACAGTTGGGTGTCTTCTTCAAAACCTGAGACAAGCTTTCCTGTTGGAGAGATTTCATTGGGTTTGCTTAAGCTTGGTGAGATGCCAAGGTCCCTTGATTTGTGGTGAGACTCTGCACTTCAGATAATCTTCTTCCTTCTTTTTCTCCTTTTCTTTGTTTTCTAGTGATTCTTTGATTCAAGAATTTGAATCTTGATGGAGATTTCTGAGCTTAATCTTTATACTTACTGTTTTACCATTAAAGAACATTCAAACCTGTTCAAGAAATTCCTTTGCTGTGATTCTTGAAACCCACAGACCTGAATCCAATGTGTTAGCCTTTCTACTTGCTGTTTAGACCTTTAGCACCTAAGATCACCCTCTTCTAAACCCTGCGGCAACCCTATAATAGTTATATCTTTCTGTCTTAAGTCTGAAACCAGAACTCAGCCTTTATAGAACCCTGCAGCACCTTCAAAACAGAAACCTTCTGTTCTTTAGGTCTGAAGTTTAAACCCACCCTGATAGAAGCCTTATGGCAGCCCCTATACTCTTCTATATTCTGGTCTGAAGTTGTAGATTAAAACACCCTTATTTGCTTATTGAGTGGGGTCATTTCCAGACCTCTTTCTTGAGGTTTCAACTTGTTATTATTACAGAAGACTTCTGGGTATTCTGCAGACCCTTATCTGAACCCAAAACCTTTCTTTAGAGCATATTTCTTACCCTATAATCGCTGCATACTTTCCCTGATTATTTTCCCTGTTACCTTGCAGTAGTAGTAGGGTATCCTATTGGCAGTTTAAACCTGCATCCCTTTCAGACTTACCTATTCTTAGAACCTTATTTCAGTCCTTGTTCCTCCTGGGATTTCTAAACTCTCGGGTAACAGTACCTACCCCTTAATCATTTAGCAACTTGGAACATAGGAACCTTAACAGGTAAGCGTATAGAGTTAGTGGACACTATGAAAAGAAGGAGAGTTAATATTGCTTGTCTACAAGAGACTAAATGGAAAGGAAAA
>JAOXJP010227253.1:0-11336 GCA_025762735.1 Platanus orientalis | reverse complement strand
GTATAAGAGACAGGCCTTACCAATTACCAGTCAAATTGTACTCACTATCGTTATCTCTCATTCTTGTCCTATTTGTTAACTTGACACATGAACACCTTTTGCACCACATTTTATTTGAGGAGGTCTACATGGAATGACACAGGATTTATTAATCCTTCATTTCCTTCATATGTTTTTCATGAGGGAATTATGGCTTTAGATAGGCTTTGTGAAATGCCTATAAAGTTATCCTAGAGGGGGGTGAATAAGATATCAAAATTATTCTACCCTTTCTTGCTAATGTTGGGATTGATTTTAATCTTCTTAAATTAGTTCAAGTGTGATTGTACAAAAATGTGCTTACTCAAGTATTTAAACAAACACGTAATGAACAATATTAGATAAGAGCACAAATAGAGAGACAAGCAATCACACACTCAATCCACAACATAAGATTTATAATGGTTCGGCACGAAGGCATATGTCCACTCTTTTAAAGCTCACTACTGAGCTTAGGTATATTTCATTTAGATTGTCACATACAACTTAGATCAACATACAAAACCTAACTACTTGCTCACAAGCAAGCTACACAACAACATTCGGTGTCTTCGACGAGTGTGCACTACTTCTGGTTTCTCCGGTGGAGGTAGTAAAGCTTTTGGTGTCTCTAACGGAAGCAAGGCAATAGAGGATGAATGAATATACAAATGAATGTAAAGAAAAAATTAAATATTACCACTAAGTTGGTTAATGTTATTGTTCTTACCACATGTGGGAGTGCTCCTTGTTGAGCTGGTTTGCCTTATACACCCACTTCTTCTTCAAGATATGACACTAGAGCTTCTTGTGCTAGGCCAACCACAAAAGGTTTTTTAGAATAGATAACTCAAACCACACCTCTCAAGTAAATGCTAGCTAAGTTGAGTTGAGAGGGAATCAAAAGAGATTCTTGAGAAACTTTTAAGCTTGAAGCTCAAGCAATAGAGGAAGAGGTTTTTTTTACCCTTGAATGCCTTTTTTAGTAAAACAAATAACACTCTCTTAAATGTTTGAAGTTGTGTCTTTTCTTAAAGGGAAACTTTTCCTTTTATAAAGGATGAAAAAGACTCACAATCCTTGGATTGAAATCTTTTCAAACAGGCAAGAGAAAATAGTCATCCATTCAAAAACAGAGTTTTGACAGACTTCCAAAACATTCAGCCATGATTAATCATGGGTTCAATTTTCATGACCTCCAAAATATGTTCGGGGGTGTCACTAGGATGTGGCCCCTCATTTAAATCACAACAAATCCATAATCGATCATGAACTTTGTGATCGATCATATGATCTTTAGGACCCATGTCCATGATTGATCATTGAGAAGAGGCTTAGTCTTTGGGTCCTCATTTTTCCTGTTTGTGATTGATCACAAATAGTGAAAATTTCATTTCTCACTTTTGTGATCGATCATGAGGTTTGTGAAAGATCATAAATAGTGAATTTTGTATTTTCACTATTTTGTGATACTTGGGGAGTCCACATGCATCCTCTTTGGGGTCATTTTGGGGTGTTCAACCATGTGTGGGGATACATCTTGGGTCATAATACATGAACCCTATGAAGCTACATGCATGCCTTTGCCTTCTTGAGTGTTGGGGCCTAGCTTGAATCTTGATCTTCAATGCTTGACTATTGGAGCTTCTTCCACACCTTTGCTCATGAATTTGACAAATGATGCCCTTGCATCAACACTTTGTATGATTGGTTAATGCATTTTAGCAATTTTGTTTTACTAGCACATGGTTATCATTGTAGTGTTATAAACACTTCTATGGTCATTTTCAATTCTACTTGTGGCTCAATTGTTTTATTATTATATGTCGATGACATTTTTCTTATTGGCAACAATATAGCTCTTCTTAGGAACTTCATCTCCTCCTTAGTGCATAGTTTGCACTGAAGGATCTTGGGATCTTATCTTCTTTCTTGGCATTGAAGCTACCTGTGCACCAACAAGTCTTTTTCTATGTTAGCAATGTAATGTATTGGATCTACTCTCTCATATTATCATGGTCTCTACTAAACTATGTCACACTCTTATTGCTACTAGTTCTAAACAATCACTTCATGATGGTGTTCCTCTCATTGAGAGTATCTTTGTATAATTGGTGCTCTTCAATACTTAACTCTTACATGACCAGATAGGTCATTTGTTGTCCATCAAGTTTCCAAATTATTCATGCAAGAACCCATTGACTCTCATCTCCAAGCTGTTAAACATATTTTGCATTTTTCAAGTCCACCATATCTCTAGAAATCCTCTTGCGGCTAGCCACATCTCTCGCCTTAACTGCCTTTTTTGATGTGGATTGGGTTGGGTGTCCAACTGACCGCTAGACCAAATTAGACCATTGTATTTTCCTTGGACCTAATCTTATATCTTGAAGTGCCAAAAAACAACCTATAGTCTCCCACTCCAAAATTGAATGTATTAGGCCCTTACCACTAACACCTCTTGGTTCTAATTTTTCCTTTGCAAACTTTTAGTGTTCCTATACCCAATCCTATATCTCTTTATTGTGATTATATGAGTATCACATATATGGCAGTCAATTTAATTTTCTATACTTGTCCAAAGCATATTGAAATTGATTATCACTTTGTAAAGAGTTTGTTGAATACATAATTATCAAAATACTTTTCCTATCCATGACGGATCAAGTTACTAATATTTTCACCAAAGGATTATCCCAGTTCGATGTATTTTGAGACAAGCTAGCAGTTTGCTCTCACCCCGCTTAGCTTGTGTGGGAGACTAATGTAGTATATTGTATAAACCTCATATGTCAAGGGGAAATATGGTTAAACCCATTTATAATATATAAGTGGGTAAGAGGTTTTCCGGTTATGGATCCTGTCCGACCTCCTTGTGGTCTGTTAGGAGCTGTCTGGCCTAACAAATCGACATGTCACCAAAAAAAGAGATTGGATAGGATCCAAACCGCCCCTGTTTGGTGATGTGTTGACCTGTTAGGCCGGACAGGATCCAAACCGGAGGTTTTCTTGGGCTACTCAATAGTAATAATTTAACTATTCAACCTTCACTAGAACTACAACTATTTTGTAACAAAATCAATTCAATAAATTAATTGGTTTAAGAGAAGTATTGATATGATTCTTTTATGTGTAGAATTATTTTTATAGTTCATATGCTAAATTTACTACAATCAATTAGTCGCAAGAATTTCTTCTATATTCTATGATTAAAAATGATTACATACAACCCGAAAGGAAGATTATGGATAAAATGACTATAACTAATTAATCTGGTTGGGTTTTTCATATGAGATCTCTTTAGCCAGTGGTCTAGGTTACAACATGCACACCAAATAGCGTTAGGCTACTAACGTATTCGTGAATGGTGATACAATAAATTGGATGTATATATCTTGTTCAAATGAATGAATTAAGGTTGTCTCAGAAGATACCCAATGTATAAACAAACAAAGGTATTTTGATCTTTTATGGGGAATTTTTTTTTTTTTAAAGGCAGCTAGTTGTATTTTTTAAGTTTGAAATGGCAAACAAGAAAAATATTTTAAACGAGGCAGCTAATGGTAATTTACTTTATTTTATTTATTAATGCAAAAATAAAATTATTAAGAACCCCATCATATAAAGTCTTTCTTTTAATTATTATTATTATTATTATTTTATCTCCATTATAAAGAGCATCTCCAACATCTCTTTTGTTGAAGTATGGTAATAGCAATATCAATATAATTACTAGATCCCAAGGAAATGGTTCTTGAACCACTAAAATATTAAAGATACAAGATAAGATTATACTTCTCTTCATCAAAAAACATAAAGTCATCTGGGATTTAGACACGGCATGAAATTAGATGGGCAAGCACCAAGCCTTTACGTTCTCGAGAAGTATCCTTTGTTGTAATATGTGGCAAAGTAACATCATTGAGGCTTTAACAAGATTTTTGGTTAGGAGAGTGGTCCACCATTAACGCAATGGGTATGAACAAGCCACAACTTGCCTGTTTTTGCACTCTTGCTCTCATCATAATTCTTCGTCCATCATGGACCTAAAAATGTTCCTGCCAGTTATGTATGCTACATTTAGCTATTATATCATAATAGATCGACAATGCATTTACATAAAGCAAAGGAGGTTAATTGCACTCTTGATCAACAGTATCTCTCCTGCCCACAATTGATCATGTGACCTCAGGAGATGTACACATACCCCCCAAAAAGTGAAAATCATCATCCAAATATGTAATTTTCACTTTTTGGGGGTATGTGTATGTTTCCTGTAGCCACAAGATTACTTGTGGGCAAGAGAGGATATTGTCTCTACTCTTGATGTTAAAAGGGCCCTGGGTTTTCTTTCTACATTTTCCAAGACTAAAGTTAATACAAAGTGTTTTGCTAGATTCAACTTAAGAGGGTCCTCAATTATCCCATTACCTGATATATCCGACCCCAATTAGTGAGGTTTCATTCCAACAATTAGGACCTGATTTAAAAGGGAATCTGAGTCCAAGTTCATGTACATCCTAGGTTGTCTTTAGCATAATGATCTCAGATCATGACCGAAGATCAGTTTCGGTCAGTTGGTATGCAATCTATGCTCCAATCTCCAAAGAGAGATCGTATTTTGATCCTATTGGAGATTGCATTGAAAAGCACAATCTGAGATTTTAGTCCATTCTCAGATCGTGATCTTGAGAAGTGACATGCTGAAATACAAGGACAATTTTGCATTTTAACATGTAAGACATGATACAAGTTTTTCCTCCTCTATCTCTTCCCTTTCTATCAATCAAACCTTCTCATTTAACCAACCAAGGCAATTGAAAGGTTAAATCTCAAGCTTTCAATTACATGATTCAACCTCAGGATCACAATCTCAAGATCATGATTTCGCATGCCAAAGACAGTCTACATTTTAAGAAGTTTCTGGCTTAAACACGTTAGGATAAAAAACTAACAAATATCAACAATTAAACAAACCAAGGACGGATAAAGTAAACCTTTTCAGACTAATCCAAACGTGTCACGTACCTCTCTCCAAATAATGATTGTCTGTGTTGACACAGACCTCTATAAGCGTGCCATTGATTGACACAGTATGGGTGTTTTGAATTTGGTGTCTCTTTTTGAACACCTTCTTTTTCAATGGAACACGTTTTGGATGTTTTTAATCCCAAACACACGTCAGCTTATCATTCACCATACACACACTACATACACTTTTTCACCACAGAACATTTTCTTGCCCTCTCTCTTTAATGAAGTTCAAGGGCCTATGAAACGTAACATCGCCTCTTTATGAATAAAGTACTGATAAGAAACAAACAGTCGTGATAGAATTTATTCCTCACAACCGTTCGATTACTTGTTACATTTTTGTAATTCACGAGACCAAACTTATACCACCACAGCTTTGCAAAACAAATGTTCTGGTACGAAAGTGTCTGTGACCCTCTGTGACCATGTCACTCAGACTGACATGTGGTGTATATAAGGCTCAAAGTATCATTGACACCTTCCTATATAAAGTCAAAATATCTCTGACCGTCTGAGACTATGTCAGACTGACACGTGGGTGAAGAAAATCAACTATAATAGATGTTGCCGCCCTTCACTTAGAGAGAGATCTTGAGCCTGGGCCAATAATTTGCTCCATTTATAAGTGCCCGGATTTTATCCAGCTCCAGAGGCCTTAGCTGCCGTGCTCCGGTCGGTTTGCTTCCGTAGACGAACTCATTGGATGGCCGGTTGATACATTGAGATCGGGGGATAACATTTCGGTTATGGTTTGGTTTAGGCTGTTGAGATTTGGTTAGACCTGGTCAACTGTGGTAGACCTGGTCAACTTTTTTGGAGGGGGGGTTGCTTATCACTTTTCAGCACTGATGTGTCCACCCCCTAATGCCATCCTAATACATCAGGAAAAGCAGATTTCTGTATATAATCTTTTCCACCCCAAAAGGGTAGAGAAGATTTCTAAGCTAAATTCATACATGTTCTTCTCTTATATAAGAGAAAGAAAAAAAATAAAGAAACTTGCATTATATATTTGTAAGAAAAAAGGAAAAGCTAAAAGATTGGCAACCTTTCTATCTTTTAATTATTGTTATAAATAGACTAAATAATGGCAATCTTAACAACCTAACAAAACGGTCAAAATCTCATTTGAATCAATTGAGATAGAGATATAGGGAAGGTTAAACCGATAACCTCTTGACACGTGCACGTTAGAATATCCCACGATGCTTTCCAATAGACACCCAGCACACAGATCATGCCACGTTTACACACGGAGTTTGGAATAAAATCAAATCCATAGAGAGTGGACCCCACGTCGTGAAAAGTTTTCCTGGAGCCTTTGTTGTACCAACGCGCCACCACTTTTGTTAAGCTTTGGCGTTTCCGTGTAACCGACGGTGGAACCCCAAGTGCAGCCTCCTCCTCCCTTCCTTCTAAGTCCCTATTTCAAACCCACGTGTCCCTCCATCTAACTTCTAGAAACTTCGTTCCAACCCACCATTCATGATCCGACACGTCCTCTACTAATTTTCAAATTCGAAAGAGTATCTCAAGGGTATTTTTGTAATTAAGTTTCTTTGTTGCGTTGTTAGTAATACTGCCATGTGTATTCATGAAAGTACCCCTTGAGAAGTAGGCATTTGTTTTGTGATGAAAAAGTTTGTAACGTGTACGGTGAAATATAAGCTGACATGTGTTGTATTTGGGGTTAAAAACATCCAAAAAAAAGTGTTGAGATGGAAAAGTAGGTGTTGGAAAGAGATACCAAATTCAAAAACCCATCATGTGTCAAATCAATTGCATGCTTATAGAAGTATGTGTCAACACAGACAATCATTCTCCAAAAAGAAATCCAATGTCTACCTTCTCAACGGGGTTGATGTTGAGGAAAATGGGTCAAATCTGGAGCGGGTTCATTTAAGTTTTGGATTGGTGTATGAATTTAGATGCTACACTGCTTCAAAACCGGACCTGGGTTCATATCAAACCAGAGATCCAAATGATATCTAGGAACAGATTGACAGCACGCATAATGTGGAAATCCATTTGAATCAGACCTGGATCCATTCTGGATTTTGAAACGAAACTTATTTTAAGATCCATATCCGAGTTCAAAATGGATGTAGATCTTATGTCGGATCTGATTTTAGGGTCCATGGCTAGACAAATTGCTTTTTGGTAGATGTATTGAAACAAATGTTCTACTCCCAATTTGGATGCTCCCCCATGCTCCCAGACGCAATGGTTGGGATGTATAGGGTTAAAACCATAAAAACAGTTTTTAGTAATAACATGACTTGCCAGCCTTTGTGTCTGGGTACATGGGGGAGCATACAAATTGGGAGTAAAACATTTGTCCAGACATGCATGTATGACTGCCCTTCCTCGTCTTCTTTTGACAATAATAGTATTGGAATAAATTAGATAGACTAACAAAATAACTCATTCTATTTCATTCCAACCTATATGAGGCTGGTCCCATTTAATCATTTTTCATTTGAGGTATTGTTTTAGTAATTCAGATCCTTTTGTTTTGCCTTCCAAGCTGCCTCAATTCATGGGTTATGAAAAAGCATCTTGATGGTATTTACTATCAGAGTATTTATTGAAATACCTTTGAGATGATTTTTTTTTAGAATTTTGTAGTCATAGAATAATCATGATCAGTGTTTTCTATTATTATGTGTTACCTGATTGAATGATGATATTGGTTATTAGGCTCAATTTCAATCAGTGGTCATTAAGGTGTACAAGCCTAGGTGCACCTGCATAACACCGAATCATGGTATTATATATACCGTTTTGTCTCCCATGATGGATTGGGGCCGACAAATTTATAAATAAAAATTCATCGGTCATTGTCATACATTTGCATTTTGCCAAGAGAATGTATCCTACTAACTTAGGCATGAAGAGGAAGAAACAGAAGACTGAAGAACATTCTTGTTTTTTCTTATCTGCAGGTCTTCTGTTGATTCTAATAGATCACTTGCAAGAATCCTGTTTGATTACTAGAATGGTGAACTTCGGCTGCTTGGCTTGGATTGCTTGGTTCTCTTTGATGAAGGCTCTAGTGATGAATAATAGATTGCACATGATGTGTTTACACTCCAAAGGAATCTCTAGTACCAGTGGTTGAGAACCAATTGTAATAAGAATTGTGTAAAATTGTATGGTGGATTAGGATATAAACAATTATTTTTTGGTTTCTCTTATAAATCATGCAAAAAATGTGGAGATTCCTATGTGCTTCTTACAAAATTCAGTAGTAAGAAGAAGAGACTTTCTTGTTCATGGTGAAAGAAGATAAATAATTCTTCCTTACTGATTCATGGCAACAAGATGAATTATTAACTCATGGTAGTAAGAACATGAAAAATCCTTGTTAATCATGATGGAGATAATTTTAAAATTAAAGTGTTTTTATTATTTAAAACAAAAAAAAAAGATTAGGTTTTCTTAATATTAATCAAAATATAAAAAAAATTAGTTATTAATGAAAAGATGTAGAGATTCTCTTATAATTGATGGTGAAGAGTAAATGAACATTTTTTCTTAAAAAAATTAATTATGTTTTAATAGTCATGAAAAGTTAAGGAAAAGAGAGGTTGAAGATGACATTTCTACTACCCATAATTTAATAAATTAGGATATTAGTGATTATGTGAGTAATGGGGTTAAAAGATGACCTTTTGATTGTTCATGATTTAATTGATTAGAAAATTAAGTTAATGCTGAAAGTGATGGGTCAAGCCCATTGATGAGGATTGGTGCAACTTAGATCAAAGCTTAATTCTAAATCTCTTAAATGTATCTTTTTGTGCTATGTTCCTAGTTAAAAGGGTTACAAGTGTTATCGCCTTAATACCAAGCAACACTTTTGTTTCTATGGATGTCGCATTTCATGAGACAATCCCTTTTTTTTTTTTTTTCTTTTTGCTCCTTATTCTTTTGTTTAGGGGGAGCTTTCCATAGTGGAATATTCTTTTACTCCACTTCATGTTCCATTTTTTTTTTTTTTTTTTTTATTCAGGTGCTAGTGGTGGGGAGAGCAAGCTTTTAAGGTTTACATGCAAAAAAGAAAAAAGAAATAAAGAAAAAAGGTGGTTGTGGAAAACGATCCTCTTATATCCCACCAAGATGTCCCTTCAGATCTATCTCTAGCCCTAGGTAATCTTCAATTCCTTCAGCTCTCATTCCTGTTAATGATTCTGATGCTACCTGAAAGGGTGTCAGATCTTGTGTAAGTATCCAATGGCTAACTTTGTATCTTACCATTCTTTGTCTCTTTCATATCATTGTTTTGCCCTTGGATTGTCATCTATTTCTATTCCTCGTAGTGTCATAGAAGTTTTGTTTTAGTCACAATTAAAGGCTACTATCCAGGAAGAAATATTAGCACTTGAAAAGAATGACAATTGGGATCTTGTTGATCTTCCTCAGAACAAAGCTCCTATTGGATGTAAGTGGGTGTATACTATTAAACTAAAAACTTGATGGTTCAATGGATCTCTATAAAACACTTTTAGTTGCCAAAGGCTACATTTAAACTTATGTTATAGATTACAAGGAGATGTTTGCCCCTATAGGAAAGTTAAACTCTATTCGAGTGTTATTATCTATTGCTACTAAACACGGATTGCCCTTTTTACAGTTTGATGTAAAAAATATTTTCCTTCATGGTGATTTGGTTGAAGAAGTGTATATTAAGCTTTCTCATGGTTTTTTCCCTCCCTCTTATAAAGGGAAGGTCTTTTGGATGAAGAAGGCACTTTATGGTCTCAAGCAATTCCTTCGAGCTTGGTTTGAGTGCTTTCGTCTGGCAGTGCTTTAGTTTGGGTACTATTAGAGCCAAGAAGATCATACTTTATTCATTAAGCATCATGTTGGTGGTCTTATTATTGCAATGATTGTCTATGTTAATGATATAATAGTGACTGAGAATGTTCATGTAGAAATGTCTCAATTAAAAAAAAAATAAATTGGCATGGGAATTTAAGATTAAACACTTACACTATTTCTTGGGCATTAAGGTTTCTAGATCCAAGAGGGGTCTCTTTCTTTCTTAGCATATGTATACCTTAGATCTCTTGGCAGAAATTGGTATGACCACTTGTAAGCCCAGTGAGACACCTAAAAATTCCAATCATCGTTTCACTGTTGATATGGGTGAAAGAATGAATGATGCAGGATGGTATTAGCATCTTATAGGTCGACTCATTTACCTCACCCTCATTAGGCTTGATATTACTTAAGCTATGATTGTAGTGAGCCAATTTATACATGCTCCCTTCATTATTCATCTTGATGTTGTGTATCATATTCTTTGATATCTGAAGTATAGTTCGAGTGTTGGGTTTTTATATTCCAAACAACTTGGCTTATGTGTTGAGGGTTATACTGATGCTGATTAGGTTGGTTCTATGTCTAATGAGAGATCTACCTCTCATTATTGTACTATTGTTGGAGGTAATCTTATTATGTGACAAAGTTAGAAACAATCTATTGTGGCTCACTCTAGTGCTGAGGCAAAATTTTGTTCTATGGATCATGGGGTTTGTGAGCTTGTATGGTTACATCTTCATCTGTTTGAGCTTGATTCTCCTATCACTTTGCCTATGCAACTCTATTGTAATAATAGGGTTGCTATTAGCATTGCCTATAATCCAATTTAGCATGATCGTAAAAAATGCATTAAAGTTGATCATCTTTTCATTAAGGAAAAAACTTCTTTATGACACTATTTGTACCCCTTTTGTTAAGACAGAGAAGTAGCATGCTAATTTGTTTACCAAGGGTCTTAATCATGACTTGTTCCACTCATTAGTTGGCGAGCTAGGTCTCTTAGACATCTATTGCCCAACTTGAGGGGAAGGGTAGAAGTATGTAGCATGGGGGGTATCTATGTCTACCATCTATGTGAAATATGTAAGTGCAGATTTATATTGTCAATTCCATTCCATAATTTAAAGTACATAATGTGTGTTGTAGTTATGTGTGTCAAGTCTTACATGTATGTATGCCATTGAAAAATGTATTGAGTCTATGTAAGTTTGAGTTTGAGTTTGAGTTTGGAAAAATTCAAGAAAAGAACATGTTGTAAGATTGGAAGACAAAAGACCACTAAGGCTAGAGACCATGAAGACAAAGCCAAAACTATGTAAGATGTTTCAGCCACACAACACACCATCGACTTCAAAAATGGCCAACCACCGAGCTACAACAACAACAACAACAACAACAACAAACAACCTTATCCCAACTATTTGGGGTCGGCTACACAAATCCTGTTCCGCCATTCC
>JAOXJP010227252.1:0-11337 GCA_025762735.1 Platanus orientalis | reverse complement strand
CTCAGTCAAACCCAAAATTTGGTTGGCCCAATCCAATTATTTTTCGGGCCAGACATGTCGAGCTTCGGACCAACCTGGCCCAATTGACAGCCTTAGGAATGATGTGGTTAAGTTAAATATACACTCTAAGTGCCATTTTTGTCTGAGTTAAGCCACTTTAACTTTCTAACTTTGAACTAGCAATAGTGACGAGTTATTCACTATAGGTAACAACAGGTAATACGAGGTATAGTTGTCGCACATGATGATCTAGAAAATGCATAAAAGTACTTCATGACTAAATAGAGTTTTAGATTAAACAGCAGCATGTTCATCTATGGATTTTCGATTTTGTTCGGGGTTCGGTTTGATTTTGACTTTAAAGACATGGGAGTTTGTAATTTTGTTTGAATTTCGTGGTTTATTGGATATAAGAAGGATTGCCTTTGATGCATCTGGGCTTGCACAGCTCTGGTTCAGGATCTTGAGTACCGAGCTCCACCTTGGGCAGCAGCTTGAAGAAGATGAGCTCGAATTTCCCCCAAATCAGCTACCGGCAACTCACTACTCTGCTCGGCTAGGCGGGAGGAGGATACTTTCCAGACTAGTAGATCAAACAAAAGCGTGTACTACCAAAAACTGCAATAGGTTTCAATAACTACATTAGGCCGTGAATAAAAATTATATATACGTCTTCTGGAGCAAAACACCATCCACCGTCTAACATTTCAGTAACAACAGCACACAAAGCTAGCAACAGTACTAGTAGAAACTGGTAAACAAAGCAACGGATATCATATACATATAAATTACTAATGTACACTTACAACACCACACGAGAACAGAGGAAGAAGAAAAAAATCTGTTTCTTTTTTTTTACTTTTTATACTAGAGAGAAAGGAATAGTTATATTATGCTAATAATTGGGGACAGGATAACCTCTGATATAGTGGAAAAGATTAGGTACGAATGAAATTCATACTGATGTATCTAAATGGTGTCAGGAGCCGGATACATCAGCACTGAAAAGTGATAAGTGCCCCCCAAAAAGTGTAAGTCACTTTTCGGCACTGATGTGTCAGCCCCTTGGTGTTGTTCGAACTTCATTAGTACGTATGCCAAGCCCCTTATATAGAAGTGCCAGTGCAATACTCCAGATGTGCTACTCCAAACCGGTCCTTGCTGCGTGCCGTATATAGTCAAGAAAAACTTGAAACGTCGCTGGCCTGGATCAGCCTTACCAAAATTCATATATAGGGAGACTATTTTAAAAGGAATTAATAAGATTAGGAGATTTTTAGAAGTTGTTTTGGTTGGATTGAAAAAAGAGACTTTAGGAGGGAAGAATTTAGGTATAATTGCAATCAATAAAAATGATGCCTACAAAATTAGAGATTATTATCTATTGGTTTTTAGTGGAAGGATTTTGGGGACGCTGTGTGCCATTGATTAACAGATGATGTGTTTTTGAATTTGATGTCTTTTATTGACCACATTTGAACACTTTTTTGAACCTTTTTACCCCCAAAAAACACATGTTTGTTTATAATATATATCTACATGAATGAAAGAAAAACTATGGCTTGATATATATGGTTTTAGAAAATGCATCTAATTAAAACAAATAAAAGTTGATGTAACACAACTAAAAAAGGCAAATAATTTGCTCATTTCTCATTGCGTTCCAGTTTATTCCAGCCCCAAACTGGTGACGACACGTGGTTGAATAAATTATATATTAAAATACTTTTTTTAAAACCCACAATTACCCTCTGTTTTCTTCTTTTCCTTCGGTCTTACCCCCTAACAAAACCCTAATTCCCTTTTCTCACTTCTTTTCTTCTGGTGAGTTTTTCTTTGCCATTGTTTTAAAGTTTCGGATTTGATCTTGAAGTCACCATTGAAGGATGGGGAGATGCACCAAATAACGGCGATTTTAGAATATTTTCGAGCTGTCCTCAAGTCTCTACCGAATATTGTAGTTGATCTCAGTCACAGGGTTTATTCCATAAGAAGAGTGCTTTGCCTTTTTTTGATGAGTTGCCACCCATGGAAGATGGCTGAGCTACTAATTGGCGTTCTCGTTTAATGTTCTAGTGTTCACAAGGGACTAAGAACGAGGTGATGATGCTGTCCTGGGTCACCACCCACCTCAACATTTCTCTTCACATAAACCATCTTGATTGCCATGGGTGGTTCAAGGATTGCAACGAAGACACCTTGCTTTTATCTCTGATGGAGATAAGGGGTAGGAGTTGAGATTATCCTTCCTGGCATAGAGTTTCCAGGGCTAGGTGCAGCACTAGTAAGGTTACAAATAGGGTTGGGTCAGGTCGAGCTTAAGTCATCCCAACCCTAACCCGAAATTTATTAGGGTTGTGTAAACTTGGCTCGAATTCAATTCGGGCCCAAGTACCACTGTATTCGGGCCCAAGTACCACTGTTCAAACTCGGTTCAAGCTGAAAAACTTGGGTTTTGGGTTGAGTTTGAGCCCAAGTCAGGCCTCCACATATACCTTGTTGACATTCCAGTTTTTACTAGCATTTCAAACATCTCATGCAATTAACCCATTTTTCAATTATCCCAGGTGATCATCCAATTGTTGACAGAAAACTATTAAAATAAGAAGAAAGAAATGACTTACTTTTTAACATGAATAAAAGATTCAATTTTGAATGTTTAATGGCCGAGTAAAACATCCTCTCATTTTTATTTTTTAATTATTTTAATTTTTTGATGTTTCTTAAAAATAGACAATTAAAAACTTTAGGCAACGGATGTGGAATAGGAAGATTTCAACCATTGGATTGATGGGTAATGAGAAAACTTCGAAGATTTAAAATAGTCTAAATTCCAGGATTTTGAATCATATAAGTTAAAGCCGAGCTCATGGTTTTCTAACCTTTGTCCAAACTCAGTTAAGTCGGGCTTTGGATTGGCCCGACCAAATTTTCATCCTTAAGCATTAATGGCATCTGCAGCTGCAGTCGAAGTTTTTCATTTTCAAGTTACTTTTTCCCACCACCAATGCTTCTCATCCTGTTCTTTAGAAGAAGGAAGCGCATTCATAGCTGTCGGACTACCTGTAATCAAATTTATTTCCCCTACTGTTGTGGCTTTTCCTATGAAAAGGGTTAGGATGGTGTCATTGTTGTTTCTCGTCCTCGTCATCTATCCCGTCGTCAACATCATTGTTCTGCTTTTTGGATAATTGGGGAAGACAAAAGAAGGCCAAAAGAAGAACTAAGGGTAGTTTTGGGTTTTAAACAAATTATTTTAATATATAATTTACTTTACTACGTGTCGTCACCAGCTCAGGACTGGAATAAGCTGGATCGCAATGAGAAATGAGCAAATTACTTGCCATTAATAAATTTCCACAAAAGAATTCATTAAATAAAAGTAAAATCAATAAAACAAATAAAATAAATAAAAGAATGATTTTATTTTAGTTAAATCATCACCAATAAATATATTAAAATCACAACACTATCCCGCTGCCACACGAAGCGCCTTTATGATTTGCCATGGGCGGTCCTTAGCAAATTATTCTAATATTTAATATATATGGACAGCTATAATGGTGATCATGATTTGTATCCCAGGTTTGTGCCCTCAAAATACATACACTTCATCAACTTAACAAACAAACATACACAAATTTTTTGATATTTCCATTGGTTAAGCTTTATTATTATTTATTTTTTGGATTTAAGTAGTTCAATAATGCAACAATAGTGTCCAAAAAGTGAGCTTGTTAAAACAAAGGGCGTTCTTTTTTTCTTTTCCCATTTTTATAAGGCCACTAGTCTCCCTTGACTGCTTCATCACGGTGCAGGACTCACACAACACTGCAAAATACTGTTAAACAGACCGACACAAAAGCGAGCGAGCTCCCCTATGGATGTGAAAGGACAACTTAAAATTAGCTTAAAGTAAGAATGACATTAAGGCTGACACATCAGTGCCAAAAAGTGAAAAGCATCCCCAAAAAGCGTATATCACTTATTCGGTGCTGATGTGTTGGCCCCTAATGCCATTCTTACTTTAGGTTAACTTTAAAGAAGTCCTTATACATCTTTGCCAATAATTTAACTTATACCAAGAATCCATTTCTATATGTATACGGGTATTACAAGCCTTTGGAAAAGGAAATTGACCATTAAGCAGTAGTACTTGCACAAATATAGCCATAACAAAGGATTATTATTACATATGAAGACGATTCCAGGATCCTACAATTAATACTGTAGCTAGGAAATATTGGTTGCATTGACATTGTAGCTGTAAGTTGAGGATTTGGTAGGATCACTTAGAGAGTGGCTAAAGTTGGAATGACATCAGGATGAACACATCAGTGTCAAAAAGGGAAAAAAAATCCCTCCAAAAAAGTGTATTTCACTTTTTTCAACGCTGATGCAAGTGTCAGCTCTAATGTCTTTCCTACTTTAAGCACTTTCTAAGTTGTGGTACCTAATCCCAGCTCGACATTGTAACTTTCTTTGGTAAACGTCCAAAAGGTTACTCCTCATAAATGGCACCTTATAAAATTCATTGATACATTTGATTTGGGACGGAATAATCACTGATTAGGGGCTGGGATTAGGTACGGAAATCTGCTATTCATGATGTATTAGAATGACATCAGGGGACTGCACAGTACCAAAAAATGACTTTCACTTTTTGGGGGGGTGCTTATCACCTTTCATTGCTGATGTGTCCATCCCTGATGATATTCTAATAGATCAAGAAAAGCAGATTTCCGTACCTAATATTTTCCCACGATTACAGCACACCCTACCCTATTATTATTTTTTTTAGTAAATACTTTTTACCCGATTGGCGTCTGGGGTTGATATCCTCTGCGACCCCACCTTGAACATGACACAAGGAGGTGGGGCCTATTCATTTGGGGGTGTCCCATCGGCGTCAGGAAAACCACGCTCAAACTGTTAGCTCCTTCCATTTTCATATCACAATAGATACTTTAAGGTCAAGATGGTTGAGACTTGATTGAGAGAGAGAGAGGTCATCTTCTAAACACTGTTCTACTTTATAATAAAAAATAAAAAAGTGGAACAAAAGAAAAAGAGAACACAATATAAAAATGCTTTTCTCGTCGTCTTCCACTTGGTTGCTTTTACTCGTTTTCAAGTCAGGTCAGGTCATCAGGTCATCAGGTCACCAGGTCAAGTAGTCGTCTACTTTGCTGCCAGAGTCCCCTAGATTTGGTGAAGCCTCGATGAATTTTATGAGATATATTATAGGCCCGGCATCTAGTACTCTTAGGTTTTAGAGATGCAATTGAACACACTTTTTCACGATTGCCGACGAACAAATTTTGGGTCTTCTTTTGCTTTTGTCTGTATGTTAAAACGAACGATAATATTATCTTTGTTTTACGTCTTTTGAGGCCTCAAAAGATGAGGAACTCATGAAAACAAAAGGGCAATAGGGACCCACCCAGAAAGATTGCTTTTCTCAAAACAAACGACCGGGGAAAACGTCTTCGTTTGATTGGGTTCGTCTCATGTGGAAAAATAATCTTTTTTGCATTAGGAGACGTATAAATACCCTAAATGTAGTGATTTTCACTTTTTTTTTTTTGGCTATGTGCACATCTCTCGAAGACCACAAGATTATTTATTTGTTCACAGAGTTACAGGAGATGATCCTTTGGCTTTTAGAAAAAAAAACCAAAATCGGATTTTTTTATTATATAATTTTATTCGAGTGAGAATGAGCTTTTTGATTTATATAATTTTTTTAAAAAAAGGCTATTTAATGCCAGTGAAGGGACACTAACTCTGGTAAAGCGGGCATTGATATGAGTTCTTTTTCATCGTTCAACTATCTTTTTCTAATAGCATTGGGCAACTGTATCTAAATATGTTAAAATTGAGGTTTAACTTAGGCACAATATAGAACCATTTTTTCTTTCTTTTATTTTATGGGAGCAAGTGTTCTACACTCAAAATTGTCTATTCTTCCACATATTATCAATGGTGGACAATGATGGACAATGAAGCACAAGAAGTAGTGGAATATGAAGCACAAGAAGTAGGATGTAGGCATATTCATATTCATATTTGTTTATTTAATCGAATATCAGATTGAATTTGGATACTTTGCAGATATTTACAAAAACAATAAGGATTTAAGAATTATAGAATTACATTACAGGTGGCTCTGATCATTTTCATATTATTTTGGATACTTGTTTTGTTGAGAGTTCCTCTTTACGTCCTTTTAGTTTCAAATGTGTGTGCGTCTTATCCTAGGTGTGGGGATCAAGTGTAAAAAGTTGGAATAAAGTTAGTAATGGGAGTAATATTGATAAAGTATGTAATAATCTTAGAAGGATGCCTCTTATCCTTAAAAGTTGGAATAGAAATGTATTTGGTTTCCTCAGGGAGAAGATCAAGGATAGTAAATCTAAGTTGAAATGCTTCAATCTTAATGTTTCAAATGATGATCTATGTCCAAGATTAGATAGGAAGAGAAGAATCTTTCGTGCATTTTGAATAGAGAATAAATTTTTTGGGCCAAAAAATCTAGAATCAATTGGCTTAAATGGAGTGATAAGAATTCTAAATTCTTTCACCAATCTACTATTGAAAGAAGAGCTCGTAATAAGATTTCTTCCCAGAAAAATGACAATGATGAGTGGATTTCTAGAGAAGATAAGATTAAATTTTTTTCTAATCATTTATTCTCAAGTCTTTTTGATTCTTCTCACCCCAATGTCGAATTCATAGCTAAGATTTCTGATAATGAGTATATTTTTCTTCTTAAAGGGGCAAAAAATATCCTTAATAGTCCTTTATTTAGGGACGAGATCAAGAGAGATGTTTTTGACTTAGGTAAGCTCAAAGCTCTTGATCCCGATGGTTTTTAAGTTGGTTTTTATTAGAAATATTGGGACTTGATGGGTAATGATATCTTGGATGCAAATGAATTTTTAAATCTTCATTTTTCTCTGAAATCTATAAATCAAACTTTCATCATGTTTATTCCTAAAGTCAAGAACTCAAAGGCGATTTCCCAATTTATACTCATTAACCTTTGTAACGCAACTTATAAAATTATCTCAAAGATAATGGCTAATAGAATGAAGATTATTTTCTTAGAAATTATTTCTCCTAACCAAAGTGCTTTCATAAAAGGTCGTCTTATATTAGATACTATTCTTTTGGCCCATGAGATTCTGAGGTTTTTAAGGGTGGGTAAATCTAGATCCCATCATATGGCTTTAAAAATCATATGAGCAAAGTGTATGATAGAGTTGAATGACAGATGATTATTACTATGATGTAGAAAGTGAGATTTAGTTTCAATTGACAGAAGTGGGTGATGGAACGCAGGCCCTCGGATTCTTATAAAATTCTCATAAATGGTTCCCTATGTGATCAAACTATCCCTTCTAGAGGTATTAGGCAGGGTGACCTAATTTCTCATTTCCTATTTCTCTTATGTGCGGAAGGTCTTTCTATGTCTCTATTCAATAGACAAAGAAATGGTCTGATTTCAGGGATTAGAGTTAGGGCTAGAGGTCCAGCCATTACTCATATACTTTTTGCGAATGACTGCTATATTTTCTCAAAGTTTAATATGTCTGAAATTAGTGAAATCAAAGAGTGCCTCCTCGAGTTTAGTCGGGCTTTGGGTCAAATTATAAATCATGAGAAGTCGAAGCTTTATTTCAATTCTAATAATCCTAGACAATTTAGAAGATTAGTCCAAGGTTTTCTGAGTATGAAGCAAAATCAAGTTTCGGGCAATTACCTAGGTTTACCCTCTTCCATTGTTAGAAAGAAATCATCTCTTTTTGCTCTCATAGAAGAAAAGATTAGGGCTAGAGTTCAGGGATGGAAATCTAAATTGTTGAATTAAGCTGGGAAGGAGGTGCTCCTGAAGTCTATGATCACTGCCTTCCCTACCTATGTGATGTCATGCTTCCTTCTTCCAAAAAGGTTTGCAATGATATCAATTGTAGTCAAAGGAAATTTTGGTGGGGTAGTGATGAGTTTAAGAAGAAAATTAATTGGATATGTTGGGATAAATTGAGGATTAACAAGAAAGAAGGGGGGTAAGGTTTTATACATCTACATGAGTTTAATATCGCTCTTCTTGCTAAACAATCATGGAGATTGATCAAATTTCCTTATTCCCTTTGGACGCATTTCATAAAATCGATTTATTTCCCTGGGTCAAATTTCTTATATTCCAAATCTAGAAATGATAGCTTTGGGGGTGGAAGAGTATTAAAAAAAGGAAGGCTCTTCTTTTAAAGGGTATTATATGGAATGTGGGGACGGGTAAGAATATTGATACTTGGAAGGATCATTGGATTCCTCAAGCTCAAAACTTTTGTATTTTCCTCACTGGGCCTATTCCAAATGATGTTTCGTCTCAAGTTTTTAGCCTCATTAATAGGGATAATCTCAAATGGGACCTTTCATCTATTGCTAATTTTGTTTCACTTGAGGATATGAGGCACATTTCTAAAATTCCTCTTAGTAGAAGTCAAAGTAGGGATGAAATGATCTGGCATTTTGACAAGAAGGGTGTCTTCTCTGTTAAGTCTATTTACTATCTTGCCACTTTCTCGTCTAGTTCCCCTAATTTGGATACGGTCAATTATCCTTGGAGTCGCTTGTCGAGCCTTACTATACCGCAAAAGATCAAACATTTTCTATGGAAATCTTGTAATGATGTTATCCATATAAGATTTAATCTTAAAAAAATGAAGCATTAACATTTGTGATATATGCCCCATGTGCCATAAGGAGTAGGAAACTACCTCTCATTGTCTTCTCTTTTGTAATACCCCTAAAAAAGTTTGGTTTGCTTGCCACCTTACTCTTAGATTTGAAGATCCCTCTAATTGTGGCTTTGCAGATTGGTTTAAATTAGATAAGTCTTCTCCTCATGTTGATATTAATGTTATTTCGTCCATTGTCATTCTTTGTTGGTTCATTTAGAAGTTTAAAAATGGAATTGTGTTGGGCAATGAGAATGAGTCTCCCTTTAAGATTCTCCTTGACTCTTGTAGGTTGATTTAGGATTTGAATGAAGTCGTCGAAGGGAGTAATGTGGGGTTGATAGTGGCTGGTACTTCTTTTTGGTCTCCCCCTCTTGGTGTGATCAAGCTAAATTTTGATGGGTCGTTCTTTTTTGAGGATGGAACAGTTGGTGTTGGTGTGGTCTTCTGACGGGAGGATGGTTCCTTTTTGTATGCCTTGGCGGAGCCGGGTTTGGTTGGGTCTATGGAGGTTGCTAAATGTTGGGCAACTCGCATTGGCCTTCTAAAAGCTCGAGAGCTCGGGCTAAATAGTATTATCCTTAAGGGTGAGTATAAAAACATCATTTCTTATTTATATGGTGATGTTGCCCTTCAGCCTTTGGTTTGTAAAGGCCTTCTTATGCACTGTAAAAACTTATTATCTTCCTTCATGTCTTTTTCCCTTTCTTGGGTTAAGAGGTTTGCTAATGTGGTTGTTCATGCTTTAGCCACTAATGACCTCTCCCATCCCACTTGTTGGGACTCTAGGCCTCCTGTTTGGTTGTTGGAGTCGCTTGAGCTAGATCTTTGTTTTGCCGTCTTTAATGCAATGCTTGTTTTTGTCAAAAAAAAAAAAAAAAATAGAAAGTGATTGATGGATCATACAGAGAAGGGGAGTTGGCTACTGGGAGAAGTATTATCATTCTTTTATTCAAATGGGCATGTGAGATGAAAAACAGGTTAGAGTTAGGGTTAACGTATTCATATGTTATATTCTATGTAACATGGCTTCTAATATTATAATATAAACATTAATTATATATTAATTTAAACAGATATGAATATTTAGCTGAATAATTGGATCGGATATAGATGCATTTGTATTTTCTTTTAGTTGATCGAATACTGATAATAATCAGATAATTGGCAGCCTTACTCCTGCATGCAACCCAACACAAAGGCCACATGTGATGCTTTGTTTCTTTCAAACCACTTTTATGGTTTTAACCTTATACATCCCAACCTCTGTGTTTGGGAGCATGAGAGTAGACAATTTTGGGAGTAAAACATTTTTCTATTTGTTTTTGTGTGTGCGTGTGGGTAAAACAACGTATAGAACTTGTTTGAAGCTTGTGTTTGAAAATCATATCATACAAAGCATTGGAAAAGATAATTTTTCATTTAAAACATGAAAACCAAATAAAATGTACTAAAAATTAAAAACACATTTTAAAGCTTAAATAATGAGCAATCCGAACTCCAAAGCCCAAAGCAATAAAGGGAGGAGAAGATAATAGTGGAAAGAGTCAATAGCAAGTAAAATAATGGTACGAGGAACAAAAGTTAAGTCAAGTCCACTACATTTCTAATAAGAGTACAAATGTAATAATAATTATCTTGTCCTAAAGCAAACAAACGTATGTTACATGCCAATATCAATATTAAGAAGAAATATATCTAAATTTCAGCGTTATTGGAATAACTCAAACAATAAAACAACAATTTGAGGGCTAGGTCTAGTTGCAATGCCCGAAAATTTGTCCAGTCAAGAATGCCTTACAGAGGATGTTCATCTGAACCTGGTCTCTGAATTTGCAATTAAAGATTTAGGCTCTTTACTTTTCTCTTGTTTTAGAGGACATTGATTCGCTTAAAGAGCTCTCTCTCTTTCCCTCAAAATTTAACTCTTCTCAACTCTCAATTTATAGCACTTGAGATCAATCCCATTCAACTCAATTTGGATATGTTAGAAACCCTACAAATCAGTAAAAAACACGTCAACCATGTGATCATATATATGATTTTCTTGACTAAATATTGACTAACATGGGACAAGTATTATCAAAAAATTTTCTTTCCTTTTAGTTCCTTTAGTCTTCTAAAGCGGCTTCTATTGTGATTGTTTATTCCTTTTCATTTTCAAAGATAGATCTGCTTCCCTTTTTTTGTTTTATTCCATAATTAATAAGTAATAATTTTTCAACTTGTTTAAGGCTCCTATTTTTTATCTTATTTTATTTACTCAACATAAATACTTAGTAAATATGAAACAAGTTTTTGTTAGTATTTTTCCTTTATCTCAGTTGTTTAGTCTTCTAATTAAAGTAGATTTCATGTGGATTTCCCTTTCGCCATTTGCATAGATAAATATATATTTATTGTCTTTTCTAATTTTACTAATTAATGTTATACTATGTCTAAGGCTGAGCATGGGCTCGGGCCGGCTCAATCTAGCCCGAAATTTGGCCTAAAAGGCTCGGCCCAAGCTAGACTTGATAAGGGCTTGGGCCCAAGTTGAAGGCCCGAACTTTATTAGGGCCGGGCTTGGGCTTACCTCGGCCTAGCCCAAGGC
>JAOXJP010227251.1:0-11337 GCA_025762735.1 Platanus orientalis | reverse complement strand
CTACAATATGGGGTCAAAAAGCCAAAATAAGTGATTTTAGCCCTTATAAAAAGAAAACTGATTCTTGAACCTCTTTCCCGCTCATGTCACGTCGAGGTACTGCAGAAGAAAAAACTACAAAATCCGATCCAATTTATTGTAATAGATTAGTTAACATGTTGGTTAACTGTATTCGGACTTTAGATTATCACCATTTCTTAGGTGTTTGTATCAATGGAGGTCTTTGTAGGTGGCAAATTATTATTGGTTACCCAACAAATTCACTAGATATCTAAATCCAACGGATTTGGACTCATACTTTACCTATTTCAATTAACTCATAAAGTCCAAAAACTTTAAGAGTTACATGTTGGATTAAGAAAGGAATATGGTGAGAGAATTTAGGTTGAGAGATAAATTAGGCAGGGACTTTAAGATAAAACCCAACATTAGTATACGAAGAGATTGAATTAAATGTTAGAGAGATTTTAGGTGGTGGGTTTAGAAAGTTTTTTTATAAGATAAGAGAAAAAATGTTGAAAAAGAAATATGGATAGAGTTTTTGGTTGGGAGAAATGGTCGTCAACATGGAATTGATTTTAGAAACTTAAAGAGGTCCATGTGGAGGAGGAAAAAGAAAGGAAAAAAATCTAAAATAAAATTTCACAAAAAAGAATTGTTAAGAAAAACATTAGTTAATTTTAAGATCTATCAAAACTATATATTGAAGATAAAAACTGATAACACAATCTCTTCCATAAAAATATTAACTAAGTCAAATACAAAATATTTATCGAGAAATAGGAATAAAATAAAGAATACAAAAATCTCAACTAAAGTCTAAGAAAAAAAAGGAAAATGAAAAGAGACTACACTAATCTCCAACACACAATGCTTGGGTGTTCTAATATAATGGAAAAATATAACAACTGAAAGCTTCTATATGGTCTGCAAATTGCCATCCTGTTACCGGACATTCTATATACATCATCAATTGCACAAACCATACATATAGAAGGTAAAAGAGATGTCGAGAAAAATCTTTATTGAAATTCCAATGTGGCACTAACCTAAATGATCCTAGAGGGGGTGAATAAGATCTCTCCAATTTTTAACTATTTACTCCAATTCTATCTAATTTACCTACTTTGGCGCTACTATGTAAATCAATTAGAGAACCACACTATCTTAGAGATGCATTCAATAATAAAAAACACAAAAATGCTTAGGCGCATAAATCAATTCAAAACATAATTGAAAACTCACACTAGGAAGGTAGAGTAATCAAGCAACCACAATCACATAAGTATTTATATTGGTTCGATGACCCTCTGCTCTCTACTCCACTCTAGAAAGTTCTTCATCGAGCTTGTTGATTTTATTAATAGAATAATCTCCCTAATATATTTCAAGGAAATCTACCAACTTAAACACTTACAATTTCCATGAGAATCCACTTGCACTGCAAGCCCGCACCCAGCAACTCTGATGGATGTGCCTATTTCTAGCGACTCCAATGGACATGCCAGAGAATCGCTTCTAGTGACTTCAATGGAAGCTAGAGAATCCTCACTTAGTGCCTCTAGTAGGTACTCAACAACCCGTTCCCAGTGGCTCCAATGAGAGCTCACGTCTAGTGATTACAGTGGACATATCAAATCGCTTTCTATGATTCTGATGGAAGTTCCAACAATACAGCCTTCAATGACTACGCTGAAGGCTACAAGTCTAGTGACTTCGGTGGACTCAAATTAATAGAATTATAGAAACTCTTCCATTGTTGTGTTGCCTCTTTGCACGTTGATTTTACTATAGTGAACATAATCAATGAAGAAACTTTCCCTTTGTATATAGAAGTGAATTTTCCTTGTTTACTCTCTCTAAGCTTTCCAAGATTTGACAATGGGTAAGAAAGCTAAGTATGACGACCTTTACTTAGATTTACCAATGTGTAAAGCTCCAAGTTTGTTCCTAGTGGTTGTTTCTCAAACTTTCACAGATTTTTCAAGTGTTAACTCACAATGGACATAGTTTCATCAATTTTTCATATAGAAATCATGTCTAAACCATTGGGGGGGGTTCTTCCCTATTTATAGAGTGGCAAAAACCCATTCTTAGAGGTCACCCAATGACCCTTCACAACAATAAAAAATAATGCCATTGTGAGAGTTCATTTTGGCGACTTTCCAATTTTGTGTTGCTCGATTAATCGAGTTTCTATTTGATTGATCAAACACCTTTCGATCAATTAAGGGTCTCATGGCCAGAACCACTATTATGCTTGATCAATCAAGTTTTATTTTCGATCGATTGATCGATTAACTATATTTGATTGATCAAGTTTTTATTTAATCAATTAATCTTACCAGTATTTTACTTTTTAGTACTTTTTCTCCAAGGCAACCCTTAGGTTTCACCTATGGTTTATGGGTAGGTCTCTACATACCACCTATGGTCTTTTGGTCTTATTCTTACCTATGAATACTTACCAACCTTGAATGATTTGTATACATGTGAAGCATAAGGTTGGCTCTTTAGGTGCTTGGAATCTGAGCTTAAGACATTCTTATTGAGTTTACTTTGTAGCTTCATGTCTCCTATACTTGTGGCATTTCCTCATTTGGCCTTGTATGATGTGTCTCTTTAACTTCTCTCAAACTTAGACTTATATGATTCTTGGTTTTACATACTGAAAACATACATGTAAGACTTACAGACATGGATCTACAACGTGTATTTGACACTTAGAATGTAATTGACAATCATACAAAACATTTTACATTAATATTTCCATTAAAAATTTAACTAAGTCAAATACAAATATTTACCATGAAATAATGAAAAAACAAAGAATATAAAACCTTAATCAAAGCAGAAGAAAAAAAAGGAAGATAGAAAGAAATAACAATAACCTTTCTCCCGATTGCTTTGCAAAATAACACACCGTTAGCAAAAATTCTATGTATCCACCAACTACACCAATCATGCATATAGAAGAAAGAAGAGAACTTGAGTAGTACATAAAGTTTTAGAATAAAGAGAAGGGACTTTTTTAAGGACATGTGTTGGAGTAGAGAAATATACTAAAGGATATGTTTTGGAGCTTTTGAATTTGGAGTAGATGTTAGATGAAAGATAAAGAGAGAGATACAAATAACAAAAGATAAATGGGAAGGGTGTTAGGGAGAAGAGAAAGAGGAGACATGTGAGAGAGGAGAGTTTGTAGGAGAGGATCTTTATTAATGTAGTACATATAATCTAAATTAGGAAGATGAGAGATGAGAGGGGGTAAGATACTTTAGGGAATGTTTGGAAGTAGATAATATAAGACGTGACATTTTGGAATTAGGAAAAACAAAGGTGAGGGGGTGTTAAGGAGAAGAGAGAATATGAGAGGTGTGGAGAGATTATAGGAAGATATAATTTAAGTGAAATAATAGAATAAAGATGAGTGCAACGTTTTGGATGCATGATAAAGATCATACGAGGAATGAGGAGAGAGAATAGGGGAGATGGGTGAGAGATCATAGGAAGATATCATTTAAGAGATAAAATTGAATAAAGAGGAGTGCAATGTTTTGGAGAAAAGATAAAGATCATAGGAAGTACAAGGAGAGAAAATATAAGAGCTAGGTAGAGATTATAGAAAAATATCATTTAAGATAGAAATATATAAATAATAAGAAAGAGTACAATATTTTGGAGGAGAGATACAAATCATAGGACACATAAACAAGATAAGAAACATGATCAAGAGACAACTAATAAATGAGTGGTTTTAGGTGGAGAGAGAGATGGAGGAGGATATAGATAGGAGACATTTTAGCGGAAGAATGATTGTCTGTGTTGACACAAACATTTGTAGACATGTCATTGATTGACACATGATGTGTTTTTGAATTTGGTGTCTCTTTTTTACTGACCATAAACATTACAAACACTTTTTCATCACAAAATATTTGTTGGGATTTTAGGGGTAGAGATAGAGATTGACGTAGAGAGAATCTATTTTTTATATTGATAAATGATGAAAAATGGATAATCATGCTACATTGGAACCCCCTTTGATTGCCACATAAGAGCTTGAGGCTACTATTTTAGTATATACATATTCGATTAGATTAACTCTCTATTTAGGATTTGAACCAGACCTGGAGGCCTATTAAATTATATGACATTTTTTTTCAAATCAACTTTAACAAACAAAAAGATGCAATCTATAACAAATAAATAAGAAAATTTAGGTCATGATCAAACAACTTTCATTGAAAACAAATTTTTTGAAGAGGGTTTGAATTAGATTTTAACACAAAAATACTTTTAAATTGAGGATGAATATATTAAGAGCCATTTGTTTGTTTGTTTTTAAGTGCCAAGCATGCATTTTGAATCTGCTACTATTGACATAGTGGAAACAACCTTGATATACCATGTGATAGGGATATTGAAGCAAATTACCTATGATCAATACAATAAACATACTCAATAGCAAAGATTTGAAAAACACAAATACAAAATGATGATATTTACATGGTTCGACTCTTTAGCTTATGTGCACGGGTATTGCCCATTATTCATTATAACTTGGAGAAATACAATTTACAATAAAGAATATTATCCACTTTTCCCATCTTAATCTCAACCCTCCAAGAAAACCCAAAAAACCCATTGGACCCATAACTCTTTTTCTCTAAACAATGAAAAAATTGTTCTTACGTTTGTTTTTAACCTAAAAAAACATTTTTCCACTATGAACTCTTTATTTCGTTCAAGAAGAAAACCATATGAAAGAAACCCATAAAAATAACCTAAATCTCTCTCGAGTCTCACATAATAGAGTTATATTAGAGAGATCTATTATATTAACTTAAAGTTAAGGGGGTGCTGGTACCCCCTCCATTTTCTTTCATTTAAAAAAAAAACCCTCAACTCTCACACATGTTATCTCACATGTGGACACCTTTATTTTTTTTCTTTATTCTTTCTACCTAACCCATGTCCATCTTTTCTTATTTATTTCCTCATTTTGCTCCCAAATGCAGGTTTCTATTTCTCTCTCTAATTATCTCTTAAATCTCCATCATACTTTAATTCCATTTCTGAAATTGACAAGTCCAATGAGTGAAATGCTTAAAATATTTCCTCAATAGGAAGATTAGTTTTCTATTTGGTGTTTTTTCTATTACATATCATAAATTACCCTTTTGTTGTTACATATCATTAAATACTATTTTTTGTTGCTTACCATATTAAAGATTTGCTTTTTCCTCTCTCATAATCTCTTATATTTATAATATTTTTCATACCAATAAAATCTAACTAAATTCATTTTTTCAAACCTCTACATGCACCTAATAAATCTAGTATCAATAAATCGGTAAGAGTATTGTTCCGATAGATAACTTTTCTATATAATTCATTAATATCCAAACTCATTGGTTTACCCCCATCTGTTTGAATGATCTGTCTAAACTTGGAAGGAGGACCTAGTAATAGGCACATAACCATCCATTTTGGTTCTACATTTGTTTGAATAAAATGCTTAGCTAATTTCATGCATCTAACCAATTATTTTTTCTTCCAATTTTTCTATCTTCCCATTCATTACCTATGGGCTCCTCCCCCTAATTTTTTTCATTCTACCAATGAATAATCTATAATAATTCGTAAATCCAAATTGGCTAAGTGTTTTCTAATTCTTGTTTATATTCTCTCTTCTACTATAAAAAAACATACCTCCTCACTATTTTTCTAATTTCTCTCTCCTTACTAAAATCCCTGACATTCTATCTTCCTATTTTTTTTTTTGGTAAAGAGCATAAGCTCAATTTCATTCAACAAAATTTTCCTCAAAATTATAGCTATCCATTGCAATAATCCTTTGAGAGAATGGTGTACCATTACACTTTAGAGAAATTCATTCCCCAGCTGTCAAGGTTGCCATGGCGTGGGTTGCTTTGTAGCAGTCTCTTGGAATAAATGAAATGGTCACCTGAGGAAGAAGAATAACTATGCGATGACAATCCAATATAATATTTTGAATTCTCCAAAGAACATCAGCATTTTAATCATTGATGATATGCACTATTGAACTACTATCACTTTCAATCTGGATGAAATATCCGAGAAATCCTCATGCCAACATGAGACACAAGTAGAAATCAGTTGTTTCTGCTTCTTCCAAGGTACATGGTGGAAGTTTGTTTGTCTCACACTAAATGAACAAGCCAGAATGATCTCTAGCTATTGCTGCAAATGCATATTGATTTCTTATTGCTTCATCGAAATTGAATTTTAAAGATCCTAAAGGTGGAGGTCTCTAGCTATATGGATGACTTGTTCCTGAGTTTTCTTGAATATCTCTTGGGAATCACCTATTAGATCTTGTTCCAAATTATAGTTCATAGATAACTGATTTTCATATGCTATGATGGATTGTGTAGAGGCTGGTTTATGCTCAAATACAAGTATGTTCCGAGCCTTCCAAATGCACTATAAAGTCATTGTTCCTATATACAACATCTTGCGAGATAGGGAGAAGATATCCAATATTGAATTCATTCCTAATAAGATCTTCTACATTCTGCTACATTCTTGAATTCTAAGCCCAAGAGGAGACCCAAACCAAACCACCTAGGCCAACTCACAACCAAAGAATAAATGGTTAGTGGTTTCCTTTTATTTCATGCAAAAAGTACAAGTCAGATTACATCTTGATGCAATTTTTTCCATTTTGCTTTCCAAAGTAATGTTCCATTGATACATCTCCAAATAATAAAGGAACTTGTTTTTCCTTCCATAATTGCAACCGAAATTTTTTTGTTTACAATATCATTCAAATTTGAAGTGGCACTTGTTGAATCAGATAACATCTTATAGACTGACTTTGCTAAAAATTTACCTGATAGAGTTTTGGTCCAAATTAATCTATCTTCATTAAGGCATTTTCCTCTAGATAGATGTATTTGTAAAACTTTGGCTGCAGTTACCATATCAAATTTGTTCCTAATAAGCTATTCTTTTCAGGTTCGAGTGTTTGAGTGAACCAAGTCCTTTACGCAAGATAATTCTTCCTCTTCTGGAACAGTCAGCTCTTTGAGAAAGTGAGAGTTTAGAATCCATGGATCATGTCATATCTTAACTGATGAGCCATCCCCAATCAGCTAGCAAGCTCTTCATGACATCTATCCATACCATAGATGCTGATTTTAGACATTTTTCTGTCCAAAATGATTGATGGTGTATGCATTTGGATTTTAGAATTTTAACCCAGATTACATTTGGATTTTCCAAGAATCTCCATCCCACTTTAGAACTAAGGCTTTATTAACATTCTTCATGTCTCTTATACCTAACTTATCACTATTTTTCTCATTTTGAAATTGCCTCCAAGCTTTCAAATAAATGTGGTTGCCACTTTTCTTAAATCTCCACAAAAAATCTCTTTTTAAAGATTTATTTTATTGCATCCCGCCTTTGGTATAAAATTCAATGCTATGAAATATATAGGAATTGATGCTAGAACAGACTTTATCAGAACTATCTTTCATGCATGAGATAGTAGTTTAGACTTCCATCCTACCAACTTGGATTCCACTTTTGGAATAAAAAATTGGTAACTAGCCTTTTTTTTTTGTATGATCCAAAAGAACCATCTTTCCACTAATTGCCTAAAATTCTCTCTCCTAATATTCCCCAATAATTTCTTAATTACTCTCTCACCACTACATCTTTTTAGTTTCATTTTCCCACTAAATTCCTAATTTGTCTATTCCCTTTCTCCATGTCCTCCTTTTATGAAGTGACCATATGGCATTTACCTAATCATAAAAATAAAATATTAGCCAACATGTTCACACAACATAATGACAAAATTGAAAGTGGCACACCATGGGCACTCTCAACCTTCTTTTTATACACATTGATAACTAAAGAGTTGTTGAAGATCTATTGTTCAATAACTACCCGAAAAAGAAGCCATGAAACCCTTAATGCTCTAAGGCTTTTGCTACCGCTGCCCCAAATCCTTACAAGTGATTAGTATGTATTGGTTATGTTGTGACCGATCTTTCAATTGGATTATGATGTTGAGTAGGATTAGATTTAAGTGTTCATCAGATTGAATTCTGATGGTCTACCAATAGAAACAACTATGACCATTATAATAGATATTTTTAGTGCATAATTGGTTGGGGTTTCAATAATGGTTCTATTTTATTTGGTGTTTCTATTGTCTTGGTGATAACATTCCTTGGTAATGACTTTTGTTTTCTTATCACAACATCTGTACAACAATATGCTTCGAATGCTTGTGACAATGCGACCAACGTAGTAAAACATGGGACCGAATAAGTGAAGAAGACTATGGAAGACATGAAAGATAAGGCCAATCGTCTAGTAGAAAAGGTAACTTTGGTTTCAAATGATATGCACTAGTAGAAGGTAACATCAGTGTCATATACTATGCACATGCAATCCTATAATGGAATTCATACACCCAACACCATAAATCCATTTAGTTACTTGTGATTTTTCCATGCATCTTTTTTCTCTTTCTATGTGTAATCATGCCCCCAGGATTTGGTGTGCCCCCTTAAAGGATGTCTAAGGTCCACAGACACATCAACACTAAAAAGTGAAAAGCGCCTCCTCCCCTAAAAAAAAGTGTAAATCACTTTTCGGCATTGATATGTCTGCCACAAATGCAAGAGGACCTTAGTCATATTTTAAGGGGGTGCACCAAATCCGCCGCCATAATTATGTGTTTTAAGTGGTACTTGAGATAAGGCATAAGACTTCTTACATGTTTCATGTTTCTAAGAATCTGGATGCTCTACATAGCATTGCATAAAGGGATCTCGGGCACAAATTATAAGGCAAAAAACTAACAAATTTATTACACACCCATTTAAAAGGTATCTACATACCACATTCCCCATGTTTAGATTTAATTGACACACACTCTGTCTCTCTCTCTCAATATTTTCCTAGAGGACTTTGTTGCAAAATTATATAACTAAATTTTTTTCCTTGATTTTTTTATTTTTTTTTTAATTTTGATTTGTGGTTTTTGACTAAAATTGATGAATTTGTTAATTTCAACTTTTTAATTCTTAATTTTTAGGGTGATTGATTAGAATTTATATTAACTGGAATTTATTGGCAACCCTAGGTCCCCAAAGCCGAATCTTGATTGTTGATTTCATACTACAAAGATGAAGAGTAGGTGCAATCTCAATGCTGAACTTTAGGGACATATAATCAATAGGTTTGAGCAACACAGAGTCAATATGATGTTTCGATTCAACTTGAGGCTTCACTTCTCAACAAGTAAAGGCAAAATCTAGGGATGAATTCACTTGGTGACAGTCAAGAGTTGATGTTGTAGGGGCAAAGTTCATGTTCCACTTTTTAGAGAAAGAGATGCATTTTTTTACCTTGCACTGTCACTTCAAGTTCTCTTCATTATTTTCTACAACAAAGTAATTACATATTTATTTGTTTTGATTTTTTTTGGAAATCCTACCCTGCTTCATTTTAATTCCAATGCTCAAATTTTACAAAGTATGATTAAGAAGGCATACAACACTGTTAATTCAATTTTCAACTCTCTTACCCCTACACCTCTGTTTGATTATGAGAGTCATCATTCACAATTCATGATTGGTATGATAGATATTATGTTATTTACAAAGTGCAAGTCTTTCGCTGGGTTATAAAATGTTTTGTTAAACTTTATTATTGATTTAAAGGATGATCATGTGCTTATTTACTCCAAATATGTGATAATTTAAAATGTTTGTTTTTCAGCTATTAAATTTTAATTTTATATTGACCATTTTTCTATTTTCTTTATATTTTTCACCCATATTGCACAAAATTTATTTATTTTGAGTTGGATTTGTCATCTATAGTAATTTTATATTTATATTTTAGAGCCTACTCATTTTTTATTTATTTATATACTAGCGTATGAACCCATGCTTGCATGAGTACCTAATTGGCATCGCCCGTAGATGTGGAAAAAGGAAACATGGAGAGAATGATCTCATGCTTGCATATATCGATTGGCATCACCCGTGGAAGTGGAAAAAAGAAACATGAAAAGATAGGGATGTTAATATCAATAATAATAATAACAGTAATAATAATAAAGAGTGGGAAAGGCAAACGTAGAGTGATAGAAATTATAGGAGAAAAGGAACAAACGGTTTTAGAAACCAACTAAAAGATGGAACTTAATTGGTAGGATTGTAAATGAGATAATTTAGGGGAGAAAAGAAAAAGAAATAAGAGAGGATAAACGTAGAGAAGAAATTCATGAGAGGTGTCCACATAAGCAATCATTTGCTTTAGTGTACGTAGATTCATGTGGGGCCCTCTCATGGAGAGTTTGGAATATTCGAATGTTTTACAAGTCAAATCTTCTCCTAATTGGATAATTAGATCTTCCACTACACATAGAAGGCATAATCTTTTTAGAAGTTTTCATGGCTGTAAACATGCCATAAACAACTACAAGCTTAACTTTTTGAATACTTTTGGAAGGTGTGGGTATATATATATAAATAATGCTTAATAGGGAATTACAATTTGATTGGCAGTTATTCATGGCTGTAAACTTGCCATAAAGAACAACAAACCTAACATTTTGATTACTTATAATTGGAAGGTGTGGGAGTCCTGTATGGATAATTAATACCTAATAGGGAATTTCAATTTGATTGACAGTTTAGAATCCAAGATGACAAGATACCTTCTACATTTCTCACCAATTGGGGAGAAAAGGGGGGTAATTCTTTCATATGCAATCAAAGACAATCTAATGTAACCCATATGATTGCAAACAAAAAATCTGATGCAACCCACATTAGGTAATTCACATAACCATTAGAATTCCAAAGTCCAAACACGGCCTAAATGACTAGATCCCAAAAATCCAATCCAATGTAGCTGCCAACACTGCATTGAACATGTTTCTAGAAATAATCTTAGACTCCCTTTAACATCTAAAATTCTATTTCTCTTTCTAACACTACATGTGCCATAACATTCCAATCTCAACGCCAAAAAACAATTCTACTTGCCTTGTAACATTACATGTGCCATATCCACTCCCCTCCTCCCATAAAAAAAAGGAGAAAAAAGAAAAGAAAAAAGTGGACACAAAAGTATCTTTATCAGAAGGACGATTGTGTGTTGACACACCGAAGCAAATGTTCTGTGATAAAAATGTCTCTGTAGTGTATATGGTGAATTCAAAATAGACATGAGTTGTTTTGGGGGTAAAAGGGTCCAAAAAGTGTTCAGTTGAAAAAGTAGGTGGTCAATAAAAGACATCAAATTCAAAAACACATC
>JAOXJP010227250.1:0-11337 GCA_025762735.1 Platanus orientalis | reverse complement strand
CCAGTGAGACCCTTCAATCCAAGGATCTTGGGATGCAATTATAATCAAAAGAATAAAAGTAAGCAAACAAGAACACCACAAGAACACACGATTTACGTGAAAAACCCTAAATTGGGGAAAAACCATGGAGCTGCAGAAAAATTTCACTATTCTAGAAGAAAGTGTCCTTTCCAAGACACTTACAAGCTTCTTTCTCTACCACTTTTTACATCTCACATACACACCCCTAACCCTAGTCAACCAAAATACATATATACCCTAATGAATTTAGGTTAATCAACCATTATACGAAAGTATGGATTTGTCATTCCGTCCGTGAGCGAACTTCATTTTCGCGATCTGGATAGTTCTATTGATTGAGTTGCCTTTGATCAATCAAATGCGGCTCGGCCAGTAACCCATTATGCTTAATTAATCAAACCAACTTTGAACAATCCAATGGTTCTTGGTTTAAATAAATCCCATTTTGTTCGATCGATCAAGCAAGTCTACTTGACTTGATATAATGGCTTGATCACTTGCACTTCCTTGTTCATTAGTAGCATCAGGCTTCACAAATAACAATCTCCCACTTGGAACTTGATCACAACCTTCTTAGATGACTACCTATTGCACATGTGACAAGACTACTTCCTCTATGAAATTCTTGCATCTCTCCTCCTTGTCTTTATGCTTGAAGACCAACTAAAGCTTTTGCACAATTTTAGTTTCTATATAATGACCACCTTTGTGAACATGTTTGTAGGATTCTCATTTGTGTGAATCTTCTCTACTCTTAGCACCTTGTCTTCCAAGAGTGATCGTATGAAGTTATATCTCATGTCAGTGTGCTTGGTTCTAACATGAAAGGTTGAATTCTTTACAAGATGAATGACAGTCTGTATAGTCAACTGTTCTCTTGCTTCTTACTCAACTCTTCCATTAAGTTTTGCTACCAAATTATCTCCTTGCTAGCTTTTGTAGCTATAATATACTCTGCTTCAGTTGTAGAAAGTGCAATTATCTTTTGTAGTTGTGATACCTAGCTAATTATTGTATTTCTTAAGGTGAAGATATACTTCGTTGTGCTTCTTCTTTTATCAAAATCCATTGTTAAGTCTGAATCAACATTGCCTTATAATTTAATCTTTGACCCTTCAAGACATAATACTATATTACTAGTACCTCTTAAGTATCTTAAGATCTACTTAACTGTTTTTCAATGCATCTTCCCAGTTTTACTCATAAATCTATTCAGTACTCTCATTGCAGGAGTAATATCTGACCTTGTACTAACCATGACATACATCAAGTTGCCAACAGTTGAGGCATACAGGACCTTGGGAATGTATTCTTTCTCCCATTCTGTCTTAGGAGAATGTTTTTTGGAGAATTTGAGGTGATTGATTAGTGGGGTACTAACTCGCTTAGCATTTTGTGCATTGAATTTACTCTAACACCTTTTCAACATATTCAGCTTGAGACAACTTCAATGTATGATTCTTCCTGTCTCTACTAATTCTCATATTGAGAATCTATTTTGTAGCTCCCAAATCTTTCATCTTGAATTCCTTTGACAACTTTTTCTTCAGATTATTTATTTCATGTTTGCTTGATCCTACAACAAGGATATCATCCACAATAGTAAAAGTATGATATAACCGTCATCAAAACTTTTATAATAGTAATAATGGTCTGCATGACATTTTCTTTAACCATTATTACACATAAACTTGTTAAATTTAATGTACCATTGTCTTGGGACCTGCTTCAAATTGTATAAATTCATTTTTAGTTCACACACCATTTCTTCATTTCCTTTAATATTATACCCTTGTGACTAATACATGTAAATGTCTTCTTCCAAATCACTATGGGGAAACACCATTTTCACTTCTAATTGCTTGAGGTGAAAATCTTCTACTGCCACAATGCTCAACTATTTTGGTCATTTTAACTACAGGAGAAAATAATTTAGAGTAATCAATACCCTTTTTCTGTTGACACCCTTTCACAACTTGCTTGGCCTTGTATTGCTTATTGCCATCATGTTGTTCCTTCAACCTATAAATCCACTTGTTATTCAATGTCTTCTTTCTCTTAGGTAGTGAAACTAAGTTCCACGTCTGGTTAGATATCAAGGATTTCATCTCCTCATCCATGGCATACTCCCACTTAGTTTTAGTTTCAACTTGCAATTCTTCATCATAACTTTCAGGCTCACCATCGTCTATCAATATCAAGTAAAACAATGAAGGAGAAAAACATTGTGTTGGCTTATGTGTTCTAGAGGACCTTCTTAGTGCATGAGTAGGTGTATGAGGTTTCACTTGTAATTTTCATCTGGCATTTCATTTTCATCTACACTTTAGACATCATTGTAAAAAATTTCCTTTAGTTCCACATACTTCTTTTTATCTTTCTGTCATTTTTATTTATCCTTGTACATGACTTTATCATTGAATACAATGCTTTTACTTATGATTTTTTTTTATTTTCTTCATCTCAAAACTGGTAGGCCAAAGTCATCAGAATTGTATTTAATTAAAATATATTTTCTAGATTTTGCATCTAGTTTATTTATATTTTCTGTATCAATATGAGCATAAGAGATACAACAAAACACTTTTTTTTGTGGATAAATACAACCAAACACTTTTAAATGTGAAAGATTTATCTCTTTTATAGTCCATGCATCCTCTGGCAGTCTTCTATCCAATGGTACTGAAGGTCCATGATTCAACGAATATGTAGCATTATTTATTGCATTTGTCCAAAAACTTCTTAGGCAATCCAACATGTAACCTCATGCTATTGGCGCGCTCTACAATCCTTTTGTTCATGTGCTTTGCCACACCATTTTGCTATGGTGTATTAGGAATAGTCCTCTTTTGTCTGATCCTATTTGTAGTGTAGTATCTTTTAATTTCCTTGCTGCAATACTCACCCCCATTGTTAGACCTTAGGCATTTTAGTTTTAAACATATTTCATTTTCAACTAAGGCGCTCTACTTTTTAAAAACTTCAAACACATTGGACTTATGTTTTAGAAAATATACCCATAATTTTTTAATAGTATTATCAATAAAAGTAACCAAGTAAAAAGATCCACCAAGAGAAGGTACTTAAGATGGCTCCCACATAACAATATGAACCTGTTCTAACCTTTTTTGATTTCAATGACCTTCATACTTTTGATAAGCTGATTTTCTTTTATTTTTTCAAAATACAATCTTCACAAAACTCCAAGTCTAAGGATTTGAAACCTTGAAGCTTGCCTTTAGAGTGGAGAATCTTCATTTCTTTTTCTCTTATATGTCTGAGTTTACAGTGTTATGTGTTTGAATATACACCTATTTTGTGAATTGTAATATAACCACTAATTTTTCGGTCAGATAGAGAGTACCTTCCTTCTTTTTACGGGCAACAACTTTAGGACCTTTGGTAACCTTCCACAAATCCCCCGTAAAAGTCGTTGTATAACTTAAACTTGCAAGCTAATTAACAAAAATCATATTTCTTTTCAACCTGGGTACATGTTTATCATTTAACTTCCATGTACCTCCATTTGGTAAACTTATTTGAACATCTTCTTTCCCAATTATGTTGCAAGCCTTGTCATCACCAAGATAAACTTTTCCAAAACCACCTTGCCCATAATCCCTGAGACATTCTCTATTTGTAGTTGCATGAAAGGATGCACTAGGATATATAACCCAAGATTCGGATTTATAATCAAGTGCAAGAATCAAAACATCTTTAGCAACATTACTTGTAATATTCGTAGTGTTTAGTATTTTGTCTTGTCAATTCATTCCAAAGTAAAGGGTTGTATAAGTCGTGGTTTGTGTTATAATTGTGTAAGATAAAGAGTCATTATGAAGTCAAGAATGAAGGATCAAGCACATGCAACATTGAATAATTACAACATTCCACATGATGCACAAGTCAAATACATCTCAGTGGAAGAACTCAAGTGGCCAAGTCATCAATCATATTGCGCTAGAAAAGGTAAACTATAACACCCCACATATGTTGCACACACTTAGTAAGATTTAAATGCTCATTTAATGACTTATTGTTTTGAGTAGCTTTAGAGATTAAATTGTGTAAATTTTGAGAGAACCAAATTTCAAATTATATATCATTAGAAAGATCTAGGATTCTATTGTCCAACGCAAGAAATGGGGAGCGAATAAGAGTTTTGTAAAGAGGGTTATGAAGGTTTAAATACAAGGTGTCAAAATAGAGAAACGAGGAAATTTCGAGTGAAGGAAGAGGGGAGTTCAAGTGATCGAAAAAATGACATTTGGGAATTTGGAAGTTCATACAGCTCGAATGATCAAAAATAATTTTGATTGGTTGAACAAGTTCGAGTGATTGAAAATATTGTTGATTAGTCAAAAATAAATTTTGCAGGGGTTAAAAATAATTTCAATCGATTGAATCGTGCAGACAAGATTTTCGAAAATTTAAAAACTTTTGTTTTTGAGCTAAATAGGGTTTCTACTTCACTTAAGACTTTTATGGGGCCTATATAATCAATGAAATTTGATCTAATTTGACATATAAACCCTAATAATGAAGTAAGAAGAAAGAGCAAGAGAGAAAGCTAAGTTTTGAAGGATTTTTGAGGATTTTTGGTGAGGAACGAAAAGCTTAGGAAGGGTTTCCGATTTCATAACATGTAAGTAATCATAGATACTTGACATCATTTTTAATTGTTCTTAGGTTCTTAGAATACTTTGAATCTTGTTTTATAAAGAATCATGAATGTTCTATTTTGTTTTTGATTGATTTAGGTTCTTAAAATGGTATTTTTGAAAGAAAATTATGTTTTGTAAACCTATTCTCTATTTTTTATTCCTTAGACCATTAGATTCTTGATTCAATACGTTTTTTTGCATAAGAATCATTATTTTGTGAAAGTTTTCTTAATGAAAATTGTAGATCAAATCATGTTAGGTTTTTCGGATGAGTTTTTAAGGGAATTTTGTTAAAATATGTTTTGAAGGATTGATTAAAGGATTTTATCGAGAATGTAAAACAGTTTTTTAATGAATGTTTTATTAAGAATCTATAGTTATAAACTTTAGGTGGGTTAGATACTCTTGTATTTTATTTTGTATCAACAAGTAATTGTTAAGAATGATATAGCTTTATTCCGAATGAATATGTTTTAATTTGCTTGATATTTATTCAGTTTCATTATGAGAAATATTCTTATTTTAAAAGATGATATATGTTTTGCATGTGTTTATGTAATGAGACCCCTTTGCCATCAAAGAGGAAAATTTGATGTAGCCTTCCTCATCGGGTTTAAATAGATGCGATCAGGTACCCCTTTCATCGGGTCACATCAATAAGTGAATCAATTTGATCATTGCCATTAGGGGTGAGATAGTGGTATCCTACGATTGGATTGTAAATGGGTTGGTTTATGTTCTGTTACCTGTTATCTAGTTTATAGCACATGTAGGTGATTTTCAGTATATGATTCAGTTATTTGATGTCTAGCTTGCAACATGTGTGAGAGATTTCAAATATTTGTTTTAATTGGTCTCAGTTATATGTTTCAATTATGTGTTTTAATTATATATTTCAGTTCAGTTTCATTTTGTGTACTGTGATTCAGTTTAGTATTTCAATTTCTTATTTTAGTTTAGTTTCTGCATTTTGATTTCAGTTTTGATTTATTATTTGTTTTATCTTAGATTATAAATCATTATTTTCAATATGTAATCTATAAAAAAGTTATTTTCTGAAAGCATGTTTTGATATGTTTTATGAAATTTATTTGTGCTCACACTAACCCAAAATACTTTTGCATGTTTAAGTATTTATGCTTACTTGCAAAGTTAGTCACACTTACAGAGTTGATATCGTGTTTTTCAGATGATGAGTAGACAACTGATTAGATGATCTAGATTGAGAGCTAAAGATAGTAGATTGAACACTTTAGTGATGTTTTATACATTTGAGATTCTTGTTGTTCAATTATGTATTTCAAACTCAGTTTTGAAGATATTTATTTCAATTTAGTATTAGTTTATATTATATTGTGAGACAATTTTATTTCAGTAGATGGATAATTTCAGTTTATTTTATGGGATGTAATACATTAGTCTGAATTTTTAGTTATTTGAAAATTTAAATTATTAGTTGATTTATGTTAGATGTCAGGTTATTGATTATAGATTTTATTTAGCATGTTTAAGGTTTAGCGTTTAATGAGAATGAAATGTTAGGCTTACATGAATGAAATAACTATATTTAGATGTTTAAATTCCACTACGTATGGTATGTTAAGTGTTATGACAAGAGAATGTAATTGAAAAAAAATGTTCTGACAAGTAAGATGTGAGTGGCCTAATGTTTCACTTCGAAATAGATAGCTAATATGTTATGGGTTTCGGGGCAAGACGTAAGCTACATGTATAAGTATACTTTACTTGTAAGAGTGAAAATTGATGAATTTGTGACCATAGGCAAAAACTCAAACTAATCCTTATTAATAAATATTTTAAAATTTTCAAGAAATGGAGAGAGCGCATGAAACTCCTTCTCAAGCGATTGAACTAGTTCAAGCACTCGAGAACAAGTTGGAGTGCTCGAACTATGGTGTTCTGAGAAAAATGAAAAGCTATTTTTCAAGCGCTCGAAGTCTGAGTTTGAGTGATTGAACTATGCGAAAATGGAAACTCCAAATTCGGACATCTCTAAATGGCTAGTTTTTTTAACCATTGTAGAGAGCCGTTGGAGCTCAAATTAAGAATGGTTTTCACTCTATAAATAGTGTGTTTAATCCCTATTAACTTTAACTAATTATCTTCAATCAATTGGACACTATTGTGTAAATTTTCATAAAAAAGACCACACCTTGTGAGTTATTAGGCCATATAGTTAAATCTCTAATTTGAGGTTTATTGTACACGACTTGGGGGACTTCCAACTAGTATATTCATCACTAAGTTGAAGTTAATGCTCTTTGAATCTATCAAAGAGATTTTGAGAGCCAAAAAGAAACTTGAGCAATCAATTTTTAAAGGAGTCTCATCAAGTGTTTACTATAGTAAAACCTTCCTGTCAAGAGGTTTGGGTACACCATTATACATATCTTTACTGCTATTGAAGCTTCCAACGGTGACATCAGAAGCAAGAATTGCCATCCATTGGATACATTGGATGTAGCACTCATTGGAGACACTGGGTGCGTAACCGCTCGTCCATCGGAGACACTGGAAGGAGCTAAGTGTTCAAAAAAACACGAAACTATAAGTTTAGTTGATTTCCTTGTAATAGTTGAGTAACTATTAATAAAAATCAACCAGCTCAATGGTGATCCATTCCACAGTGGATGTAGGCCCTTGATCCGAACCACTATAAATAATTGTATCCTTTGTCTTATGTGATTTACTTGTCTTTGTTTTATCCTTTGTCTTATGTGGTTTTCTTGTCTTTATCTTATCATAATTGAAACAAACATTCTAAAGTATAATTTGGAATTGTAAATTAAACACCTTGCACACATCACACTCCTCAACTAATTGATCAAGATTGGTTTAGGAAATTGAATTAGTTTAATTTTCCTTTGCAAATTGTAATTAAGTTAAAGAAAAGGATATATTAGAGTTTATTCAAGAGAATTTGAGAGATCCTATTCGCCCCCACTATGATCACTTTGGGCTTAGAATTTCATGTAATTGCATCTTTTTCCTTGTTATTGTTGTTTGCTTACTTATTCTTCTTCTTTTGAGCCCAATAGTCCTTCTTTACGTGTCTCTTCTTGCCAAAATTCCAACATTTAACTCTAGGTTTTGCTGATTTTGAATCATCCATTGATTTAGATCTCTTGTGGTCTTGCCATCTTTTAGTTGTTATTCCTCTATTCTCTACATTCAGTACTGTTGCACCCCGAAACCCACACCAAAAGGGCCATGAATTTTGGTACGTGACATTAAACATTCATTCATTCATAACCTGTAAATTACATATAATATTTTCACTTATTCTTTTCACTCATATACAACAAAATTGTATATCATAAATCATAACCATCCATATCTCATAAATCAAACTGTAATAAAAATTTCATAATTCCATAAACCTGAAAATAATCCATACTCATGTCCTGACATTCCCATTCAAATAAACTAATAGTATAACATAATTGAATCATCATCTAAAAATCAAATATTAACTCAAAACTAAAATCTACTAAGTTATTACATCTTTTTAAATAAACTGAAATGAAATACTGAACTGAAATAAAATAAAGTAATGTCTTAATGTCTTATGACATAAACGAATCCATCTAACACTTCAAATCTAGTCCATCCAACTGCTATTCAACTGCTTCTTCATCATCTGTGGTGCCAAATTTGGGGTGAGCTTGACAAACTCGACAAATAAATATTAAACTACAAAATAATGGATCAGGACTTAGCATGAATCAAAACAAAGTAGATAGTTGCATATTTTTTTAGCAATATATGGAACTGAACAATTAATTATATAGAAACATATACTGAACTAAAAAAAATTTAAAAATACAACATATAGATGGTCTAAATAGAACAAAGCAGATACATATAATGAAACTGAATAGAACAAAATGGAACATGTAGATCAGATATATAAGCCAAAATAGATAACAGTTACATTATTTAATCCCCAGTGAAAAGGCCTAGACACATCATTTAATCTCTGATGAGAAAAGCTAAACACACCATTTAATTTCCGGTGAAAAGATCCAAACACACCATTTAATCTCTAGTGAGAGGAGCTAGACACATTATTTAATCTCCGGTGACAAGAGCCAAACATTCACCCCATAAACCAAGTGTTATGGGTATCATCTTATATCTCCCTTGATGAAAAATGGTGGCTTATAACAGAAAACTATAATGGAAAACAATCAACAATAACAGAAAATAATAGTAATTGCGGTACATAACATAGAACAATTCATAACAGAACATAAACAAATTCACAATACTTAAAATCATAGATGCTTGATCCTCCTAAGCACATAACTATAGAACGATCAGATTTTTACAATAACAAATAAGAACATGTCATATTCAGATCATAAATCAAACATATATTCATATAAAGATCTTACAAAACAAAGTAAATAGTCTCTACAATCCTATGCAATCAAAAACCCAAAACTAGTACTTGTGTTCTTGAAAATAAAAAAATCCCTCTTTAAAGCCATTGATTTCGGACTCTTAAAATATATTAAAACTTATAGCAAAACAATCCCTAACATGTAGAATATAAATCTAAAACAATATAGAACCTCATAATTTTGTAAGACGAAATATGGTATTTTACATTCTTAAAGAACCTCAAAACCCTTTTTGAAAACCTTTGTTCTTTGCTTTAAAATTCAATTAAAACAAGAGTAATCTTTTAAAAAATGAGATTTGAATTACATCTAGGAACCAATGGAATTTTAAAATAAAGTTAGTTTAAAGTCCACTACCTCTTTACTGATGTAAAATCGTTCCTAAGCTTCTTTATTCTTTAGAAAATCTCAGAACCTTAGCTAAAACCTAGCTTTTCTTATATTTTCTCTTCCTTTTTCTCTTTCTCTTGCTCTTATATTTTCTCAAGGATTTCTAGGTCTCTTTAAGTCGAAATCCCCTAATTTATAGATCCCCAAGATGTCCCACAAAAATTAGAAACCCCCCATAAGTCAAAAAGTCACAAAATGTGACTTTCTTGATCGATCCTGATAGGGTGATCATTCTGGTGGAATGCCCGATCGATCAGGCATACCTACCCTTGATCAATCGGGCCGAAGCCTAGTGTTCCAATTTTTTTTTCTGTTTGTCCTCTGTTCACTCAATTGACTATATTTTCTTCATTTGTGGTCCATTTCACTCGTTGTTTGTTACGGTGGACTCTAGACTTTCATGTCTATCCAATGTCATAAAATTTTCTCATAGATTCTTCCTACAATTTCATTTGTGTATCTCTAAAGTTGTGCCAAATTACAAATCAGTATGTGTACATATAAACAATCCTAAGTGTGTACAAAACTTATATAACATGTGTAAACATTCTAAGTGTGACATGTGTATAAAATTATGTGTGACATGTGCGGGGTGTTACAAGTACACTCTCTGATGATTCACTTGAGGATTTTCTATGAACTTCCTCACTGAGAATAATACTCACAATATCATAAAATTTTAGTGACCTTGAACCCAAGGAATTACTTAACGTCATAACTAAACCATCCCAACTTTTTGGTAAAGAAAATAATATTAATAAGGTTCTAACTTCTTCATCAAAGTTCATGCTCATTGACTTCAACTGGCTGGTGGCTGTGTTGAACTCATTTAGTTGTTCAATAATAGTTCCTCTCTTAACCATCTTCATGTGAAATAATCTCTTCATTAGAAAAGCTTTATTCAAAGTAGATAATTTTTCATACATCCACGATAGGGTAACCATAAGATCTTTCATGGTTTTATCTTTTGATATATTAAAAGCATTTGGCGAAGATAGATAGAGACGGATAATACTTAGGGATTTTCTATCGAGTACCTAATTTGCATTTGACATCATTGTAGGTTTTTTTTTTTTTTTGTTTTTCCTCCAAGCGACTGATATGGATTCTTCTAGTAGAGGTAATCCATTATCTACATCTTACAGTAATAATATTTGTACCGTTAAATTTTTCAACCATGAACCTTGTGGATTCTTCATCCATTGCTACCATTGCTCCCACTCGAACGAAACTTTGATACCAGTTGTTAGGGATTGAGACCCTTCATTCCAAGGATCATAAGATGTAAAAATAATCAAAAGAATAAAAGTAAACAAACAAGAACACCAGAAGAACACATAATTTATGTGGAGAACCCCAAATTAGGGAAAAACTATGGAGCCCTAGAAAGATTTCACTATTCTAGAAAAAGAGGGTGTGTTCCAAATGCTTACAATATTTTTTCTCTCTCTTTCTCTAACAATTTTTATCTCTCTCACACCCCCATCCCTAGTCGACGAAAATACATACATACATATATATATATACCTCAAGGAATTTAGAGTTAATCATCATTCTGTCCATGAGAGAACTTCATTTTCATAATGTAAATAGTTCAATTGATCGAGCTGTCTTTGATTGATTGAATGTGTCTTGGACAATAATCCATTTTACTTGATTGATCCAAGTAACTTCGATTGATCCAATGGTTCTTGGTTCAAATAAACCCCATTCCGTTTGATCGATCGAACAAGTCTACACAACTTAATATAGTGGTTTGATCACTTGCACCCCCTTAGTTCATCAGTAACATTAGGCTCCACAAATAACAAAAGTCTTTAGTAACAATAAGCAAC
>JAOXJP010227249.1:0-11337 GCA_025762735.1 Platanus orientalis | reverse complement strand
CCATCTCAATCGACTTTCCCTCATTTTATCGCCTATTGGTACTACCCCTAAACTCCCACGAATGAATTCATTCCTAAACTCCGCCAATGTTTATATCTTCAAACATTGCCGGTCCCAAGCCCGGATAAAGGAGGAGGGTGGCGTCAAGTTAAGAGCCGGCCTTAATAAACTATTGCAAGATCATATGTCATTGCAAATTTTAGGATTGGTTCTCCAACCGCATTCCTTTCTCCAAATTTGTATCCTCTATGAACTCTCTTATATCCACCACTAGTTTTCCCACATGTCTATTTAAGTCACCTCCGATAAATATTCTCTCGCCCCCTGGAATTCCTTGAACCAGTCCATCCATTTTTTTCCAAAATTGTTTTTTAGTAATTTTATCTAATCGTACTTGAGGTGAATAAGCACTAATTATGTTAATTCTCTTTTTCTAAAACAAGTTTAATTGTTATAATCCTATCACCTATTCTCTTCACATCTACAACTTCTTCTTTTAGATTTTTGTCTACAATTATTCCTACCTCATTTTTGTTATTGGCTTCTCCTAAATACCAAAGTTTAAAACCATCAATCTCTTTAGCCTTTTTCCAGTTCCACTTTGTCTCTTGTAGACACACAATATTAACTCTTATTTTCATAGTATCTACCAACTCTATACTCTTACTTGTTAATGTTCCTATGTTCCAAGTTGTTAAGCGAATTCTATTCTCTTGGACTAACTTCTTTACTCACACTCGCCCATGATGTGGGAACCCTTGCATACTAATCATTACATCCGGGTGCCGATGCAATGCCCTTTGCCTATTTTTTGCCACATCCAGAGAATGGGGCCCGTCGCTTGAAGGGATTGCCCTAGTATTATATCAAAATAGCGAATTTCCAAGATTCATGTTTAAATTGTTTAAGTGGGTTTCTATGCTAGCCTTCAGCCTGAAGCAACCCTCCTCTTTTATCTGGGCTTGGGACCGGCAATACTAAATATATATTTTTTCTTCTACAAAATCAATACTAAAGCCCGTAGAAAATGTTTTATTCATATATATATATATATATATAATTTTGCTTATTGGATCGCTTACTGTCGGTTTTTGAATTGCTTCCACTCTCTTCTCCAAACGCATTCTCGCTTCCCATGCATTTTCCAAGAATAGAGTTGGCCTCCTAAACGAGTTTCTCACCTTGGGTCAAGCTTCTCTGCAACTATAACTTAGACATTGTAATTATTTATTTTGACCATTGTGCTGCTTTTCACTGCTAACCTCACAAGTCTTCTCATTTCTGGGGATTTTGTCATGATTCTATTTGTTAGGATTCGTAACTTTCTTCACCTGCTAACCTTGCTATCAATGGTCATAGAAATGAACTAAAATGATGGGAATAAATCAATACAAATGATTAGAACATTTAAGTCTTTAACACAAGAATCAATGAGTTATTGATGTGCATATCTAGTAGGATGTGCATATTTTCATCAAGTAATGTCTGTTAAAGGTATTTTAGCCATTTACCTGATATCATTAACCTCTGTTTTTACTCCTCTTATTTAGATTTGGATACTTATCAGTTAATTACAACATATATGTATTGCTTCTTCAATGATTTTCATGGAATGCGCTCCTGGGATTCATTCACAGCTTTACACACTAACTATATTTTTTTATCATCCTCATCATCACCCAAAGCAGTGCCTGAACTATTTGGGGCTGGCTATATGAATCTTGATTCTCTATTCCAATCTATCAAGGGTGGCACCGTATGCTTTACTAAAGTATATTTCCTTAAATCCTATTGTGCATGATTACAAGATCATAGAAAATTATCTGTAAGATTGGAGCTCCAAAATGTAGTTACCTTGCACCACTCCTTTTGACAGGATTGCTTTGGACGACCAATAACAGGTGCTCCTGATGCTTGGTTTGATGTGGTTGAGAATTACTTCACTAACAACAACAAGACATTAAAGTAAGTCCTGTTCCCATTTCGTTTCAGAAGTTTGTAGCTTTGTCTTTGAAAAGTCCCTCAGCCTTTTACATCTGTCTATATGCTTATTTCTTAATTTTCTTTCTTGACTATATTTAGCATAATAATTGACATTATAAAACACAAGGAGCATTCAACAAATTCTAATTAAATTTCGAATTTACTACTGATAATAAAAATGAAAATTCCTTTTAATTCATTCAATATTAGGCAAATCTGAAAAATGTTGTGGATATAATCCAACTAATTGCTTTTGATGCAGACAAACCACAAACATAAGCAGATGCCTCAACCTGGGTTCATACAATTACCTCGGGTTTGCTGCATCAGATGAATATTGCACCCCCCGTGTAATTGAGTCATTGAAGAGATATTCACCGAGTACCTGTAGTACTCGTGTAGATGGTGGTATGTACATTACATTGCAAGATGCTCTTATTTATGTACTTTAGTTTCATCTAAATCATGTATGCAATCAGGCACCACCGTTTTGCATACCGAACTGGAGGAGACTGTTGCAAAATTTGTCGGAAAGCCAGCTGCTATAGTTTTTGGTATGGGCTATGTCACAAACTCTGCTATTCTTCCAGTCCTGATTGGGAAGGTTTGTAGTTGCTTAAATCGGATTACTCTGTAATTGCTTAAATCAGATTACTCTGTAATTTAGGGTTCATTCAACCCATGAGCATTTTGTTCTGACTTTTAATATTCTGATAGTTCCTATGGTAGTAATCATCATGGTCATTCTACAGGGAGGGTTGATTATTAGTGACTCCTTGAATCACAATTCAATTGTTAACGGTGCTCGAGGATCAGGAGCCACCATTCGGGTTTTCCTACATAATAGTAAGTCCGTAGTATGACGCATTGTTGGTTCCAACTTTATAGACTTACAAAATGTAGCTCCCAAATTTTGATCTCAAAGTGTTTTCATGCATATGATTATTTTCTCCCTATTTTTTTAGCACCATCCCACTTGGAGGAAGTCTTGAGAGAACAAATTACTGAGGGACAGCCCCGGACACATAGACCTTGGAAAAAGATAATTGTTGTTGTGGAGGGAATCTACAGCATGGAAGGGGAGCTGTGCAAACTTCCTGAGATTATAGCAGTCTGCAAGAAATACAAGGTTGTGCCTATGTGAGATGATAACTTGTCTTTGTTACTTAGGGTTTTGAACTTCTATTTCTTGATAATAGGTTGTGTGAAGTTTAATCATTTTTTGGGGGATAAGTACATTGAATAATTGTATAAACATGATAATGTCTTAAAATAATAAACATGATGAGTGCTCTTAGAAATGACAATTCTATAAGAGTTCTTCGAACAAACCATATGCTTCCTTTTATTCTTTTCCAGGTTAACATTGACTAGACCAATTACTTTCTGATACTCAAATAAACTCGGCAATACCTTATTCCAACTACTTGGAGTGGGCTGGGTTGGCACCATGAATCCCCCCCTTCCACCATTCCACTTAATCTAGGGCCATATCTTTGGTTTAGTCATAAGCACTCATTTCTTTCCTCGCTACTTCAACCAAGTCAATTTGGCCTTCCCCTTGTTCTTTTAATGCCTTCAAGTTGCACTATATATTTCCTTATCTCTCTGAAAAAAAAATCTCTGTCATGAGTCAATACTTCCTCATCCTGTTACCTATTGGTGCCATGTTTAAGTTCCTGCGGATGCATTCATTTCTGATTGTATTTTCTAGTCTTGCTACTCTTCCATCTTAAAATTCTCATCCCATCTACACTCATTCTATGTAGCGCATTGCTTTCTGATAAATAAAAATAATTGGTGGTTCATTATATATGGTAGGATCTGTAGTATTATGGAAGTTTGAAACTAGTAAGGTGCTATCTTGATCAGATTATCTAATGACAGAAGAGAAATGAAACTTCTGAATCGGTGGTTCATAACATGTTATACAAATGTACAAAATTATTGAAAAGGTTAATCTCATGTTATAGTTGTCTAGTTCTTATTCTGAATTGATTCAACACGACTGAGAGTTGGCTCCTTTGTGGGCAAGCTTGCTTCTAAAACCTCTGTGTGTGCGTACGGATTGGGGGGTTGCACCTTTTAACAGCCAGAAAAACTTTAGTTATGCTTGAGACTCTTTTAAATAAATTGTAAAACCAGTTTATCTTTGCATATAAATAATTTATGCCATCCCTTGGTTGTAGTACACCAAATGGGTTCTACTAGGCTCTTAGTTTTTTTTTTTTTTGGGTTAAGTTAGGTTCTTAGTTAATTATAGTATGAAATCTATCTTTCATTGTCCCTATTGTTTTTTAGTAGTGCATACTAATTAAGCTCTTCCAGATTTCAAATTAAGTTTCTCCAGCTATCTAGCATCATCATACCCTTGGTTGCTGCACCACCTGCCACCAAGTATTTTACTTGGATCGCCCAAATCCATTTGGAGCACATTGTGGAACTATATTTGGCTATATTGATACTAAGAAGAATTTTAAAGTGTCAAACTATATCTTAGAAACTAATGAATAAGTAAATTATAAATGTACATCCCTTTATTCCGAGATTTGTAAGCTGAACAAGTTTGACCCTAAACTAAGACCCATACCCAACACTTATAGCTGTAGCTAGGTGACATCAGCCAATTCCCTTTTTCCAGCAAAGTTTTATGATAGTTGACTCCAAAACATAAGTAATCTGTGAGGCTTCACTATTCAAGCATGATTAGTGGGTGAAAACTTGTTTTAAAAGGTCTGTAATTCTCTGAAACAGCTTACCAGCACCTTTTTTATTTTTTATTTAAATTTTTTTTTTTTTGGGGGGGGATGGGTTGGGCGGAATCTGATGAAAGGCCAACTTGGATCAAATTGAGTCAACCCCAACCCAAGCAGTGAGAACTGATTCAGTCGGGTCAGGTTACTGGGTTGACTCAATTCATATTCGCTCTTTTATCTCCTTGTGTCAGTAACTTGAGGCTTTCATTTAAGGGTGCCAGTGAATCAGATCATAAGGCACCTCTCCTATGTCTCCAGCTGTGTAGTTCATTGCTACTTAAGCATCCATCTCTCGGTTTACTGTTGATTTGATGTAGGACTGATACCCTCAACCCTGACAAGCCCATACATTTGTGAGCTGAACGTTTTTCTGTTTAAAGATTTACCCGATCCTGTGTTTTAATAATGGAAAGCTTTTGTACTTTTTTCTCTCTCATCTTCATTTACTGTCTCTCCGTCTATGCTTATGAATTATCTTGTTTTCCATTCTAATTTTCCGTTTATCTTGTCATAGGCATACATGTACTTGGATGAGGCCCACAGCATTGGAGCTGTTGGAAAAACAGGAAGAGGTGTTTGTGAGCTCTTAGGAGTGGATACTGCAGATGTTGATATCATGATGGGAACTTTTACAAAATCATTTGGATCATGTGGTGGTTATATTGCGGGATCTAAGGTTTTGTTTCTTTGCACCTTACCTCAGTTCTACTTTTGAGTTTGGTGAATTGCATCAAAGTGAAATATAACCATACCACCTTACCTCAGTCTCTTCTTCTGTTTTACACTTTTCTCGTCAAATCAAAGTTAAAAAAAGAAAAGAGAGAGATATATAAATATGTTAATATTCTATCCTCTTCTAATCAAAGTAATAACAAACCGTGTTAATTCAATAAAATTTTACTCTCCAAAAAAAAAAAGTTAAATACTCTTTCATCTTTGGATCAAATAAACAACAAACATTGTTGCTTTATTAAGATCCATCCTTCTTCATTTTGAATATAGAAACTATATGATGGACTTGAAGTCCATTACCATCAATGAACCATACCGACTGTACTGTTTACAAAGCCCACTGACCTATCAATGCATACCATTCACTTGGTGAGCCACAGCCAGTCGGACATAGCCTAAATATAGAAACGAGGATGCTTCTAACCGCCCAAATTATAACCTTTTAATTGACAGTAGACCTCCGTTAACTGCACAAGTTTTAGTTCCTGAATGGAGGTTTAAATCATGCAGTTTGCATGTATTTCTTGTCCTGGACGGAGGGTTTGAAATCCAATATCAAATTCTCTTGATTTGAGGCAGTACCTGAATGGGTTTCTTATATGTGGCAGTTGGCACTCTTTTATTAAGCATCAGATAAGCATGGAAATTGCTTGGTTGACTCTTACCAAACTTGTTTGTCAGTACTGAGTAGTGACTCCTAGTGGTTAATAATACACTGGCCAAAGCACACAGTCTAGTGGAGCTTTTATATCTTGGCTGTGCCCCAAGAAATAGTACATTGATTGAAAGTTCTTTAGTCCCATGTTTACATATGAGGGCAGGGTTCAGTTCACTGAGGATAATGAATCCTAAGCCTATCATTTATGTATTTTCTTAAATATTTTAGGAAGGTTTTTAACTTCATACTGGCTACAATCAGTGGTTCTTAAATAAGCGCCAGCTGATATGTCATTGATTTTATTATGTATCAGATGATCTAACATTTCTTTTTGTTCTTCACGGATACTCTATGTGACGTTTTTCATTGTATTGTTGACACGATAGTGATGCACATGCCATGCCTGCATTATTCCATTGAGCTCTATCACTGACATTGCAGTTTCTTTAGTGTTAGGGTAGGACTGCATAAAGCGAGCTATGTGCTTGGGTTCTACTTTTTCTGTAATTAAGCTTTGTCTTCTCACCAGGAGCTTATACAGTATCTGAAGTACACTTGCCCTGCTCATCTTTATGCTACATCAATCTCACCGCCTGCTGCACAGCAAATTGTATCTGCCATGAAGGTTATTGTTGGAGAGGATGGTTCTAGTAGAGGTTCAGAATGACACTTCTCCCTGTATACTTGGTTTGTCTAACTTTTTGGTGTTATATGTGATTTATCTGGTTATGACTTGAGCTACCTTTGGTTCCACATAGGGGCTCAGAAACTTGCACAAATACGTGAGAACAGCAACTTTTTCAGGTCAGAACTTCAGAAGATGGGCTTTGAGGTTCTTGGTGATAATGACTCGCCAATAGTGCCTATAATGCTCTACAATCCGGCTAAAATCCCTGCCTTTTCTCGAGAGTGCCTTAAACAGAATGTGAGTCAAGCTTTCACCTGGTTATCTAACATTAGTTCTATTTACATGCAAATGTGCATGAACTGTTAGGGAGGAATGCGCATAAACATGCACACCCACTCACACAGACAGCCCTGGTCATCAGGTGTTAGACTTGGTGGTTATAGTCATCCATTTGGGAAATTTTTTAGCTTAAATATTTTCTAGAGAGGACACCTTGAATGGTGGCTCCCTCCTCTGCTTATGTTCTATGTCTATGTGTGGTTAGTGGTTACAGCATGAAGTTTGGTCTCTAATATTCAGACCTTAGCTTCTATTATGAAGACTTCTTGCTTTCCTCTTGTTAGATATCAACTATGCTTTTTGTGACTTGTTAACATCACATGGTTATGTTGAAGGTGGCTGTCGTGATGGTTGGGTTCCCAGCAACACCACTACTGTTGTCCAGGGCACGCATTTGCATATCTGCTTCTCATACCAAGGAAGACCTGATCAAAGGCCTTGAGGTAAATTTCCTATTGAGGAATTGAGGATTATGTAGTTTCTGTTCTTTCAGCTATGTATCCTTAAGATTTTTCAGCATTTTTCACACAACTTGTAGCAATTTAGCAGCAGGATACAATACAACCTTAGTAGAATGATGTTTGGTATCTTTTTTTTTTTTTTTTTTTTTTGGAGAAATTATGATGGTTGGTATCTTGCAATATTATCTCTGCAGTACATGGTTGTAATGTAGGTCTAATACAACCTGCTACATGAGAGGGTGGATTGTATTCGCTCCTCTCCGCACCCTGTCAGGGGGTGGACACATCAGCGCCGACAAGTGATATGCTACCCCCCTCCCCCCAAAAAAAAAGTGAAAATCACTTGTCAGCACTGATGTGCCCGCCCCCTGACGGGGCAGAGGCGTGTTAGTTAAGAGGAGCAGATACAATCCACCCTCGCTACATGATCTTCATTTTTTAATGTCTTTTGACACATGAACTACCTTGGTTCAGTGATCAAACCAACTATCAATTTGGTCGGTTGATTAGGATCATTCGATCAGGCTGAATCTTTGCAACCTTATGGCTGTGTAACCTGTTGATTGGGTGCTTTGGATCAATGAATCTATGATCATGTGCAACATAATGGGCCTAGTAGAATAAGAAATATGATGCTTTGGTTACTATCACATGACTTTGCAGCAATCAGTTCTGTAACGATTATTTTCTGGCTGTGGTGTCTATTTATCAGGTTATCAGCAAAGTTGGTGACCTCGTAGGCTTAAAATACTTCCCTGCTGAGCCCAAGAAGCAGCAGCAGGAGGAAGGCAGGGTGAAGGTGGACTAAGTTTTGAGACATGGCTGGATTTGGAGACATTTTAGTGGACAAAATGTGGTTTAGATTGCGACTACTGTCGTTTCCCCACCGTGTTTTTTATTATAATGTACCTCTGGAAAACAGGCAAGTTTGTAGTTGGCCTCTTTCAGTGGACCGGGGAGAGAGCCTCCTATCATATACCCGCACCAAACATAATTATTGACTGGGGCTAGTACAGTAGCTACAGTAATTCTGCGGTGATAGAATTTGTCTGCTTTTGATTTCAGATGGATCTTACTAAACTTGGCAAGCTAAGCTTGGCCCTAAAACATTTCTCTCTAGGCCCAAGGCCCAGCCCGACTCTTTGCTACATAAACATCAATCCAAAGATACCCTATGAACGCCTAACCATGAAACGAATTCACATTACTTGTAATTTTTGGCTTTGAGTGCGATGCTTGTTTCAATAGACTTAATTCAAAACAAGGTCCAAAAACCATGGTGAAAATCCAACAGCTCAGTATCACTAACAATTGATTTGCCATTTTGTAGTCTGGATTCACGGGAGGAGGCGAGTGGGGGAACTCGCAGGGGCCTATAGCGCCAAAAAAAAACAAAAATGGCTTCTGATCCTTTTACTGATTTACTGCCGCTTATGTACCCTTAATGCACTGCGTTCTACAGGCAGAAAAATAAAAAATTGCGTAGGTGGTTTTCAATTTGTGTGTGTAGCAGTGTAGGGCACTTTCACAGCAGCAGAGGATCCAGAGTAGTTTACTTAAAAACAGAGCAAACAAACATGTGTGCGTTAGTTAGTGTAAAGACCTACAATGGGTGGGTGACTAGCTCCACACAAGGCCTTTCGCGGTGATTTACCAAAACAATAGATAAAAGCCCTTCCGGGGTGATTTACTATCACTTTCGATTATGTAGAATTTTGGTTTAAAATAACTGCACTTCTTCAATCTTTTGAGACACAGAAACGGTCTATATTCATCTTTTTCTTGTTTTAAAGAAACTAACATGATTATTCTAATTTATATTATTTGAATCAGAAAAGATAAAGTCCTAAACAAAGCAGAATGAACAGAACAGAACAGAACAGGTTCTTGTAACTGACCCCAAATAATTGGGATAAAAGGCTGTTTGTTGTTACACTATATGCAATAAATTTAAACTCTTTATGCGTTTGTTTCTTGAAGGACCAGTAAACCACTCTTCCCCCAAAAAAGAACAGAGATGACCACTAGCTGATTTCTTTTCATCTTCATAATTTTTAAATAATTAATATATTATATATAATACATATTATATATATATATATATATATATATAAAAGTTCAGGCTTGAGGTAAAGCCTTGGGGTAGCTTCCAATTACGATCAGATTTAACTACTCAACCTGTATCCTTTTAATTAAGGTCTGAAGGCATTTTTGTGACTCACAACCGAAACCAAATCTTAAAGTTTTAGCTTATAATGGATTTACGTGAACCCTAAAAACCACCCAAAAGTAGAGTTCTTGAAAAGCTTAAAAGTTTTGCAACCGAAGAAGATAATAAGAGTTAGGCTTCGGCTTCCATCCTATTGGACACTTATTCGAAGCTCTGCATACACTTCATTATTTATTGGCACACCACCGATAGCGATCAGGGTCCAATGACCCTATACATGACCGCAGCAAAGCAAAGCTTTCAAAATCGATATGAACCTCTCCTTGTACTAAATAAAATAAAATAATCATTTGAAGACGAAAAAAAAATTATCATTCTTTGTTGCCTTATTGAACAAATATATGCACTTTCTTAACTCTTATCAGATCAACGTTATAAAAAACTCTCCTTTTGTTTTTACCTACAACAGAAAAAATAAAATAAAAAAAATTCTTCGTTATGAAAAAGATTCCGTAAGATTAAAAGCACTAATTCTCTTTATATTTTTCTCTCTATCACAGCACGCGATAATAAAAGTTTCTGAATCTAAAATGTATCCCAAGAAAACAAAAAAACAAAAAAAACCAGAAAAAAAGAGATTAAAGAGAGAAATTAGTCTGAGCATCAGTTTTAAAAAGCTCGATTTGAAGCATCATGAAGAATAATCAGTTTCAAAGATAATTCTTTCATCATTTGCTCAGACTCCTTATTCTCTACATAAAAGAAATAAATAAAGAAAAAAAGATCCACACAGAATCGAAAGAAAACAAAGACTTAAAAAGAAATTTGAAAAGAAACAAAATGGGAAAAAGGGAAATTTCCTAACAAAACTCCCACTAATCCCATATCTCAATTCTCCCAGACGGCCTCTCTATTCTGAACTCTCCAACCCGCTTCTTCTAAGCTTGCTCTAATGCTCTTTCCTCTTCTATATATAGAGACCCAGAGAAGAGAACCCCACCGAAACCCTAGAAAACCTGACAGCTTGCAAACTAAAGCCCTTCCTTTTATTTGGTACTTTGTATCTCACCCTATTAAATTACTTCGTACGTTTTGATTAGTCGCCAGTTTGATTGACAGGCATAGTTCTTGTTTGAAGCGCCTTAGTTCTGAGGCCACATAGCCGGATATATGGGTCAAGGGCCTCGTAACCCGCCACGTTTTTATGTTCCTAAGGTCGAGTCCATAGTTGAAAATATCATGCCAAAATGTTGACTTATATACTAAAAATTAGGGGTCCAGGGCTCGGGCTGGGGTTTGGGTCCGTATGGATAGGCTCGGGTCGAGGTTTGGATCCGACCCTCATTAATTGATCAAGTCTTGGGCCGACTCATGAATATTTTTTAAAAAATGTTGAGACGTAGGTTTGAATTCTAAACCTATTTAAGGTTCAAAATTTCGATTTTGATAGATTATTCATAATGAGGATTAATGGAAATTTCACTAGAATGTTTCAAAATATTATAAAAATTATATAAATTTCGATGTGAATTATTATGAAAATTTCAATCTATGTTGAGCATGAATACACACTCTGGACTAAAATAACTATATAAAGCATTTAAGTCATG
>JAOXJP010227248.1:0-11337 GCA_025762735.1 Platanus orientalis | reverse complement strand
AATGGCGGAACAGGATTCGTGTAGCCAACCCCAAATAGTTGGGATAAGGCTGTTTGTTGTTGTTGTTGTTGTTGTTGACCCCACTTGGTTCTTTTAGTAAAACCAGGGGCCTGAAAGTTTTTTTGAGGGGTTTTTAAGAGTTTATGGACCTTTACAAATCACTAAATTACACAACGATAGAGAGCTCTTCAAGCTAGTACACCTGATCTCAAGCTGTACACATGAACTTTAGGTATGCTTGATCTTTCACAGAAGTGAAAGTTCAAGCGTACTGTCCCAAATGGACCCCACTTGATTACTTTAAGAAAACCAAGGACCTGGATGTTTTTTGGAAAATGTTTTTAAGGGTCTGTAGGTCTTTACAAACCATGTGACACACATGGATAGAAAAATAAGGCTTTCAGGTTGGTATGCCTGATCTCAAGCTGTATGCATGAACTTTAGGTATGCTTGATCTCAAACTGTACACCTGAACTTTAAGTACACCTGATCTTTCATAGAAGTGAAAGTTTATGCGTATTGGTTCTGGGTGAGAAACTAGTAGCCTATTTTCTCTAATTTTGGGCCACCAAAAGAGGTCGATCAGACTTGGAATTTTTTAGAGTTGGGTTGACACCCCAGAAGACTCTCTAAAAAATTCCATCCCTATTGGAATTAGTTAGCTAATAGACATAATAATAATTAAGTAAAAAGCTTAAATACATAAAGAATAAAAATTTAGAAACTCTACATATCTCAACTGTGAAATGCACAAAAATATTACACACAGTGGGCAAGTAGAGTCCATTCCGACCGTATGTGCCACCATTAAGGGGCTTTCAATAGGGTATGGAGGGATCATTATAACAACAAGAAGGGCTTGAGGTTTGAAGAAGAGAAGGGGTAGAGTACCTACCTCAAGTTCTAAGACTTCCTCCCAATTCCCTTGTCTCTCTCTCTCTCTCTCTCTCTCTCTCTCTCTCTCTCTCTCTTTCTCTCTTTTCTTTTCTTTTCTTTCTCTCTTTTCTTTCCCTCAGAAATTTCTTGCTCCAGAATTTTTCTCCTTCTCTCTTAGACTAATTGGAGGGTATTTATAAGTGGGGACCAAGGATGGGGGTCATGGTGGTGGTGGGCATAGATGGCCATGCCATGGTGGGTCCCACACCAACATGTGGTGGGGAAGGATGAGGTACAAGGGAGCAAGGTGGCGCCTCCCTAGCCACATGTGGGGGGGGGGACTAGGGGACCTCATCTAATTGGCTAAGGGGTGAGGGTGTTGGATGGAGGCCATGTGATAAGGTTAAGAAAATATCTAGCCCATTAGATCATGGCCATCCATCATGAATATCTGAGCTTGATGCCAAATCAAGGGCCCTAAGCCAAAGCCACTTTTAGGATTTTTTTGAAAGTGTAATGATTACTTTTTGAATTTATCAAAAAGTAATGATTGTTTTTCTAAAAAATATCAACAACTTTTTTTATTTTGACCCTCTTACTGTTTGGGTTTTTTTTTTAGTCTTGTAACTCAGAATGTTTTGAGGCTTATGATTTTTTCACATCTCCCTGATGTTTGGGTCACAATGCAACTGTCGGAATTAGATTTGGATGAGTGTAGGCAGGTCAAAATTGAGTTTAAATGGTTTCGAAATGACTCGTACCTATGCAGGAAGGGCAAGATGGTAAAATTAATTTTGAAAGTCTTGATATGAAAGATAACCTTCGAATTTTGTGAGATACATGTTCAGATTATTCACAAAATTGATACCCGAGTCAAAATCTACATCTAAAACCTTAATCTGTCTCGGACCAAATCTTCAGTAGAATTGAGATAGATTTTTATTGGGTCCCAAGTGGAAATATTGGAGGTCATAAGACATTTTAGGTCTCGGAACTACGAGTTCATAAGATCTAATAGGCTAACAATCTGATTTCCAGTGAATACTCAGGAGGTTCCCAAAGGAAGTTCACTTGGTGAAAAAACACAGCCTAGATTTGCAAAGAAATAAGTAATTGGGTTGTGTTAAGTCTGTAAATGGACCTGTTTATTAGGGGTTTTTTAAAGATCTCAAAAAGTATGAGAAAATGACCTGATTTTGAGGGATTTGGATTCCAAGAGAACTCGCAAGGGGACTGATTGTTAGATACAAACAAAGGAAGTTCACCAGCTGCATTTCCGATCTCGGCTGAATCTCCGGGGATCTACCATAGGTTCATCACTGATGAGGGGTGGGTTTAATAATACTTAAGTTTGAAAGCTGGTTTTAAAGTCTGGGCAAACACTGAAAGGTGGCCATTGACTGTGATGAATTTGGTTATCTGGAGAATTTCCAAGAGCTTACCGTAGGTCAAATATAGACAAAACTGTATTTTGAGGGTTTGGGGAAGTATTGGGTTTTTAAGGTTGTTTGAGTCTCTGGAGATTCTGGTTCTTTAGATAGCTTTGAAGATGATCATGATGAGAGGGCATAGGACCTGATTTAGGGTTATTTGGGTGACGAGAGAAATTCTTAGGATTTATTAAGGGTCTAATCTTGGGAAAAATGAGGAGTTTTGAAATTGTGATGGTGAAATGGTAATTTTTCAGCCTTTGATGCTTCAATGTGGAAAAACTAATGAAAGCTGGAGATTTATGAGAAAAAGGTGAGTTTAATAAACTGAAGTTAAAATTTTTAAAGGTGTAGGGGTAAAATGGTAATTTTCTATCCTTTCGATGCTTCAATGTGGGAAGGCTTATGAAGGTTAGCAAATTCAAAATGAAATAGGGCTGATAGATTGAAATTTGGACCCTCATAGTTCTAGGGTGTTTTCTTAAAAAAATTAGGGTTTAGCATGGCTGATCTTTAGATAGAGTTTGATATTTACATTGCATTTTCTGACCAGAGTAACTCTTGAGAATGTTTGTTTATCTGAAGTTCAAGGGTGTCTAGAGTTTGACCTTGCCCATTACTGTGATAACCCATCTGATTCCATTAATTAATCCAAGGCAAAATTTGGGTGCTGATAGGCATGACTGATCAAAAGATCTATGACCACCACAAATTTGGGTGTTGACCGGTTAGGAGACCCAGAAGTTAAAAAAACCACAGGCTTGACCAATCAAAAAATCTCTAACCAATCATGATTGTGACTAATCGCAATCTCCTAACCAATCACACCTATAGGTCAACCCCTGGGTCTTCATTTCTAGGAACTCTGCAGACTCATGATCGTTCACAAAATTCTCTGACCGGTCATAAGTGTGACCAATCATAGATCTACTAACCAGTCACGACTTGTAATTCTGAGAAAAAAATAAAACCACGTATGGAAAATACATGACACTCTCTAATTTGACTCCCACTCATGTGGGATCTCATTTGTGATAAAACATAACCATATCGTGACCTCTTTTGAGTCCATTAGACCATTTAGAACATAGAAAGGAAGATGGATAAAATTGGGAGATTTGGAAGGAAAGAGGAGAAATTCTTCCCCAATTTGGTAAGTGCAACCCACTCTTTAGAGATTTAACTAAATTTGATGGTTCTTCTCTTGATCTTCTTAGATTCATTTATTTGATGATAGATCTAAACTAATATTGAATACAAAGGAGATTCAAGAGAGTGAAGCAAAGGAGATTTGATAAGAAGCAAGGATTTAAAGAGATTGTAAGTAATCTTGCTTACTATGGCTACTATGTGGTATTCCCTCGTGATTTTCAGATTATGTGATATTATCTTAGATGCTTTGAGATTATTAGAAATCCTTGTATTCAAGTTAATGAACCATGATAGACCTATGGATTCTAACTTTCTTAGTAAGTAATTATGCTCTTTATGCTTAGTATAATTTTTTTTCTTATTGGAACTTATGAAAATTTTGTAGATCCATGCTTTGAACCATTGAATCTTGTTTGATCTTTAGATCTACACATATTTTGTGAAAGCTTATTGTACTTAGACATTGTGTGGACTAATTTACTTAATTAAATCCTTTGGATCATGTGAAATTTGATTTTACTCATGTAATTCCTTTAAAAATCTGAGTGAATTTGTGAATCCTTTAAGATCTACACTATTAATGATTGAATTGATAGGTAATCTTGATTTGCCCTTTGTTTGGGATACTAGAAGTAATATTCAGATTTGATCTCTACACTTAGATTTATTGTGAAGCTATTAAATCTTTGATTTTCTATAAATTGTATTGGACTTATTGATTTTATTGAACTCTTTCCTCCCTATGTGATCATATGAATCATGTGGGCCATCGAATCTCATTCTATTTGAAATCTTAGTGAATTAAGGTAGATTTGGTTCTATGATTATCGAATTACAAACTAACATTGAATCTTAGTGAGTTTATATTTTTGAATCTATCATTGATCTTTGAAATGAATAAATCTAAGTGACCAGCGTGATCCATTTGAACCATGGTAACCATATGCCTACAATTATTCTAACGACTTATAGTATTGTTATGAACTTTTTGAATTAAGTAACGCTTTTGAATTTATTGATGTGAAGCCTATCGAACAGGGCTAAGTGTGACCATTGACCATAGGGGCTTTTTCACAAGGCTAAGCGTGACCTTTGGCTCTTTAGGTCTACTCACAAGGCTAAGTGTGAGAAAGTGCTATAGATCATGCTCTTTGGTTATACAGGTCTTCGGCCCTACTTTTGGGGATTATTAGAAGATCTAGACCTTACCCTTAAGATTACAATGAGGGATTTTGGCTCTACTCTTAGGGTTTGGCAAGAGATTTGGACTTTTCCCGTGGGGTTGACCTAAGCATACTGATACTTTACTTTGGACTTTTCAAACATCTAGACTTCGAACCTTCAAAAATATGGAACTTTGGAACCTTAAAATCATTAAACTTTGACCACCTTGAATCATTGAACATTGAATACTTTGAAATTTTGAATCATTGGACTTCGAAAGTTTCCAATTATTGAATAAAGGATCTTTTGGAACTAACATCTGTCATTGAACTCATAGACTTTGGTCTTGAACTACTTGTCTAGATACTGACTATTATTTGTACTTAACATTGGACTTCAAATTGTGAAATCAGAATTATTTATTTAAATTTAGAACCTTGTATTGGATTATCGACTTTAATTTGATCTATGTTTAGTTTCGTATTGATATTTGACTTGTTATTTCTTGAATTTATCCTTCTTGATTCATATTATCTATAGTCAGTTTGATTGCTTATAGGTTGAGACTAACCCAGCTATTTGTTTTTCAAATTGATTATGATTGTAGGTCTTTCATCCATAGGAACTTTTCATAGTGAATTCAACCTTTTTCATTTGTTTATAGTTGGCTTAGAACACTTGGGACCCTTTTTCAGATTATTTATATTTTGGGAGATTGTGTATTATTTCCCTTCTGATGATGTTTGGGTGAAAAAGCACCCCTTTTATGGTTTTTTGGACCTTGACATATTGTTACTTTTGGAGCTTAGTAGTTTACTTTCCGCTGCACTACTTTTGATATGATTACATTTGTGATGATACTTTTACTTTGATTTATTGAACTCTTATGGATTATTGGACATTGTATCGCTTCCACTATCTTTGAATTCAAAATTTGGATTATAAGACTAGTGCACTTGGTAATATAAGGAAATGAACAATAAGATTATGAGAGTGCACTATTTATGGACTATTGGATTGTGAATATTGGTATTCAAATCAATGTAACGATCTAAATCCAGTGCACTAACGGATCCTATCCGAGTCCAGGTTTAGGGGTGTTACATTAGCTCTTGCTCATAGTGGTTGTCATATTGCTATGCACATAGAACTTTAGGCACTTCGTTAAAACTCCACATGGATTCTTGTTCCATGAACACCTTACATAAATGTTGTTGGGTATCGTTGGGTTTTTAGGACCAAATTACATGTTGATGGTGTTCTTGATCAACTGAAAGCACACCTTATCGCCAAAGGCTATACTCAAGTACTAGGAGTAGAATTTTTAGAGACTTTTAATCTGATAGTGAAACCTCGAACTATTTGTATTATTCTTACAAGTGCTTTAACACGTCGATGTCCTATTCGATAATTAGACCTTACAAATTCTTCGTGGGTTTCTTTCCGAGCCGATATTGTAACAACCCTAAATCTCATAACCTTATTTAAGCATGAAACTTGCCCGCTACTAAACCAGGTCCATAAACATTTACTATAATTTTTTTCCACTTTAATCTTAACCTATAGGGTTACTTAAAAATTTAATCTTAAACTTATCATATGAGTGGAATAAGAGTTAATCATTACAAACATCATAATCTTAAAGGTGTAGCGGAAATAAACCATGACATATAAACATACTAACTATCATGCACTAATCTCCCATCATCAATAAGAGCTAAAACTTTTATCATCACATCTCAAAACTAAAACCACAAGTCTCAAAAGTCGGACTTCAAACTTAATATAACCCATAATAAAGTCTAATACATAGTAAAAATCTAAAAATGAATTGAAATGACTAAAAGAAAAAGCATTAACTGCATGCCTCCCTTTTGACTTCTAGGCACTCTAAATGGTATACCTACATTAAACAGCACCTAGAAAAATGTTATAGATGTGGAGATCTACTGCTCGTAAGTAGGTACACAAAACTTACTATGAAAATTGGGTAGATAAAATACAAATCTTTCAATATAAAAATACTGAATATATTTCCATATAGAATATATACCAATATCTAATGTGTAGGCATGTGCTAGTGTATATAAATCATTTACTAATCATCACGGGATCTATACACTCATCATCATGGTTCTTTATATAGGAATTATGCATGACAATACACATGATTCTATTTATACATGACATCCTTCTAACATCTACATATGGCAATATGCATGATTCTACTTATACATGACATTCTTCTTATATATTTGCATGACAACATACATAGTAATATGTGTTTACAATCACATGGTAAATATTTTATAATTCATCCATATTGAAAATACCTACTGTACATTCCAATAAGCATTTCTATTCATTTCTTATGCATAAATTATACATTTCTAACATGAATATGAATATGCAAATCATTTTAAGCTAAACATGCATCATTCTTAAGCAATTATCAATCATAATAACACATTTGCATAATGAAACACATGAAATTCTACTCAATTGTTTAACAAGTCTATCATTATCTTAGTACTTATCATTTACCTTCTTATTTGTTACTTATCATTCATCATGTCTTCACATATCACTTTTTACCTTCCATTGTCCATGTCTTAATATTTACTTATCACTTTTCATTAGTCATTTAACACTTTCTTTACTTATTCATGTTAAAGACTTGTATTTTCATTAGTAGCTTATACATTTTCTTTGCTTTTCATGAAACTTTTTTTCTTACATAACTTATAAATCTTTTCGTAATTGTGGAATTTAGATATTTTCACTACCTTGCCTTAATACTTCTCATTCTTTACATAATTTTTAATTTTACTTTACTTTTAAAGTTTATGTGATTAACTTTTTTATTCTTCTTGTCATGATTTTCACTCATTTTATGTGTCTTATAAGCTTTCCCTTCTTTCTTAATATAATTTCATTCTTAATAGTGGAACCTTTAAGATCACTTACACTTATTCATGCTTACTTAAATACTTGGTTTCATTTTCTTATACTTGTTTACACTTTATTACACTTACTCTTCACTATCTTACATTTATTTATACATTTCTTTTACTTACTTTACACTTTACTTACACTTGGATTCACTTGCTTACACTTGTATTTCACTTACATAAATTTTGACATATTATATTATCTCTAACCATAAAAGTCATCATTTTACTTGTTCTTACATAGTTTATGAATCTTTCATTACTTTTGAAACCTTTGTACTTTCATTTCTTTTCTTGACATAGTTTTTTTCTTATAGCTTCTTTTTATCTTTTTACATACTTTATGTTTCCCAATAGTAGAGCTTTTAATCTTACATCATATCTTAGCACATTGTATTATTTCATAATGACAAGGGTCATCATACTTTACCATTGAAAGCTATTCTCAATAGAAAGGTTGTCATTACATCATATCTTATGGAGGGTCCATCATACCATTGCATTATACCCCAATGGGAATAGCCACCATACCATTGTTTATACCCCAAATGAGAGGGCCGTCATACCATTGTTTATACCCTAAATGGGAGGGTCATCATACCACTGTTTATACACCAAATAGAAGGGCCATCATACCATTATTTATACCCGAAATGGAAGGGCAATTATATCACTATTTATACCCTAAATGGGAGGGTCATCATACCATTGTTTATGTCTTAAATGGGAGGGTCATCATACCATTGTTTATACCCCAAATGGAGAGGCCATCATACCATTGTTTATATCCCAATGGGAGGGTCATCATAATCGAGACCCTTGTTTTTTACTTTTCTTACTTATCTTATTTCATTATTTACTTATTCTCAATAATTGGACTTTTACATCTTGACATTCTTATTTATCTTTTTTTATGTTTCATTGAGTCTTTTTACTCCTTTCATTCTCCATTAGTTCATGAACAACTTACTTATTCTTATCCCTACATGGAGCATTCTTTGATTATGATATAAGATTGTATACTATTTATGTAACGCCCCAAAATTCCATCATTAGATAAGACTATAGAGTGTTAATATCTTTACACTTTTCTTCTTCTTTCCCTTACTTAAGACCCTTTGTAGCGGAATATTATAAAAGGTCCTAATTTTTTTTTTAAGTTCTTATATTTACTTAGCCTATTCATTGTCATTCATATTTGTAATTAAATCAACTTCTAATCCAAACCATTACCATGTATAGCGGAATCTAACTTTAAATCTTTAACATCATAATGGAATGAAACTAACCATTTAAAATAAAATGCTTTCAATTAACTTCTCATAACCAAGTCTAATATCAAACTTTCTTAATCATATAAATCCCCCAACATGGGTCCATAAACATAACCTGAAATAAAAAGTCTGAACATATAACTGAAAAACAAATAACATGAAATGAGTCCTCTAATCCATCTTCTCTTTGTATTATGTCATATTTCATAGTACTTTATGGGCTCACCTACTAACAATATATATAGAAAACTAATCTGAAAAAAAACAACATTATGGATGAGTGAGTCCATAGCTCGTAGGTAATAACATAAAGACTACAACAAAATATGAATCAAGACTTAACACGAATATTTTCAAAATAAACTTTACTTACTTTACTGAAAACATAATTAAACTAAGATTTTTATAACATACTGAAAACTCTTTATGCAAATTCACATTTTTTTATGTAATGACTTTTATAATTAAAATTTATCTTAATTATCTTCATTCTTATATTATGTTCTTACTTTTACAAATAGAAACTTTATACTTATACTTATCACACAATTTATCATTCATATACCAATTTTACCTATAAAACTTCTAAAGTCCAAACACCTCTTTGATCTATAATCCTCCTAGGATCTTCAAACCACGAATTTTCACTTGCTCTTAACTATATAAGGATCTCTTAACACAATTATCTATTCCACTTATTTACAATCTCCAATGTACTTCTTAAAACATACACTTTTACATTTGGTTATCTCACATACAAAACCTGTAAGTAGGTTTCTATCTCATATATAAAACCTTTGAGGGGCTCTCTGAATGGTTCTCATATACAAAACCTATAAGTAGATCTCTGCCTCATATACAAAACCTCTGATGGTGTCTCTGAATGGTTCTCACATACAAAACCTATGAGAAGGTCTTTATCTCAGATATAAAACCTCTAATGGGGTCTCTGAATGATTTTCACATATAAAACCTATGAGTATGTCTCTGTCTCAGATACAAAATCTCTGATGGAGTCTCTGAATGGTTCTCACATACAAAACCTATGAGTAGGTCTCTGTCTTAGATACAAAACCTTTGAAGAACTAGGTCTCTGAATATATAACCACTATGGTGTCCATCTCTAACTACTACTCTCTCTGAAACACATAATCCACAAGGGATCTCTAAAATAATAAACCACATTAGGTCTCTTAATTACTAACTTCTTCAAATATTTTAAAGTCTTTAAATCATTCATAGCTCTTATGAATCACCTTACTTTCCTTTCATCTTCAAATACAAACAACATTAATCCTTATGAACCTTATTTTTTATCAAAGTTTATTTCTTAATATAAAACAATCACATGTTTTATCATATACAACAATAATCTCATGCACTGTTATAAATCAAAATTTAACATATTACCATTTATGATATCATTCTATAGAAGGCTTCAAATAAAACAGTTTAAAGCTAAGCATGACATAGTTCATAATTTAACATTATATGCATATGTGCATGATCCTTTCTAAACTTTTCTCAAAAATAATTTTTTTATTTTCCAAAATTTAGTCTTATTACAACTCTTATAAAATCATGGTTGATTCATTTTACAGAAACAGAAAATTGTTTGACTTAATCTAAGCATAAACTAAGAATAATGCTTCTTTAAAGTTAGGTTTAATCATAAACAATGCTTATACTTTCATAGAATCACATAGGCCTTTTAATACTTAACCACAACTTTAGGAAATATTAATGTTCTTCTTCTAAACATTATCAAAATAAGTTAAACAATTTATAATTCTTTCTTAAATAATAAAACATGTACAGACATAAAGAGTTCTTGAGAAAAATTTTACAATGATTATAACTTATATACTTTTTAGTCAAGACATAGAGATTTTCTAAAGATTCAGACTTAAAACATGGAGAATCAATTTTCAAAACTTGAACAAAGTTCTAAGAACCTAAACAAAGAACAAAATCTTATAATTTTTATGTAATTACTTATTTCATTCACAAAACGTTTAAATTTCTTATATTTTCTAAGAAAACAAGACTTAGAAAATGAAGAATCGTTTAAAATTTTTAAACAAAGCTCTAAGATCTTAAACAAGGAACAAAATATGTAAACTTTATGTGATTACTTGTCTCTTACTGTTGAAAATCGGATTCTCAAAGCTTGTTATGTTCTTCCTTCTTTTCCTCCTCCAAGTCCCCAAAGTTTTCTTCAAACCCTAGTTTTTCTCTTTGAAATCCCTATTCTTGCAAAACTTCTTTAAAAAATCTTCTTTTTTATGAGTTTTTATGTTTTTATAAGCCTAAATGGCAAACTTAATTCTCAATTTTGTGTTTAAGTAAGTCTCTAGTAAAAAAATCCTTAAAATTGTGTTAAAATCGTGGTTGTACGGAATTTTTCGCTTTAATGACGTTATCCCGCCAGAATTTTTATAGCACAAACACCCGGTAGGAAAACGATCATAACTTTCTTTACAAAACTTG
>JAOXJP010227247.1:0-11337 GCA_025762735.1 Platanus orientalis | reverse complement strand
TATCATGTAATACCTAATGCTTTAACTAATTGAACTACAAAATTTTACTAGTTTTAAAAAAGCATAGAAAACTATATCTTTAAATTTTAAGGGTTGTTTATTTTAAAAAATCATTGATTTCTTTAAGACTTAACCCAATACTTATTGTAAAAAACAAATTTTGTCAACTAAGCTATATACTATTGATAATTTTTAAATAATTAGTATATTATATATAATACATATATATTATATATGTAAAAGTTTGGGCCTCGGGCCGAGCTGAGGTAAGCCCAAGCCCGACCCTCAATAAAAGTGTGGGCCTCGGGCCCTCGCCGGGCTTAGCTCGGGCTGGGCTTTTTTGGGCCAATTTGAGGGCCGAGCTCGTGCTACATAATAAAAATAAATAAATAGAGAGAAAAGAAGTTTAGAGAGCGTACCTTAAGTGGCTTCCATGTAACCAAGTGAAACATGAGAGGACATAATATATATACAAGAGATTTTGAATTAATACACAAGTTATCAAGAAAAAAGAATAAAAATAAATAAAATAAAAGTGCCATAATAATAATAATAATAAAGAAGCTTAATAGAAATCCACTTTTACTAAGAATAATATGACAAGAAGAATAAAATGTTGCACCAATAACTATAAAAAATGAAAACATAATAGCAAACAAAGTGTACTAACAAATATATAAATGAAGGACCGGTGAGTGTGTGTGAGACAATAAACAATGATAAGATGAGTATCAAAATGAATAAAAGATTAAAACAAGATTGGAGGAGTGTTCACGTGTGAAGATGGGAGTGTCTAAGAATAATGGGACAAGCACAATATACAACAATATGATCTATCAATGTGAATAAAAAATAAAAAATGACATGATTCAATCACATAAAAAATAAATTAAAAAAATAGGATCATGAGTTAATAAAAAATTAACTATAACGAATAAGAATCATTGCATATTTGATAAAAATAATAATAATGACTGAGCAATAGAGAGATGAGATGTATGGTTTAATCTCGGTTTTCAACTTTGGTTTGCAAATATAAGAGAAAAATAGTAAAATGAAACAGAGGGTAATGATGGAAAGGTGATCTGTGTAGAAGATGGTGAAAAGGTTCTTGTCTGTGTAAGAGAAAGGACCTAAGATTGGGTTGAAATAAGAAGATAAAAATCGGTTCATTTTAAAACAAATAGACAAATGAAAAGATAGGAACTAAAATGATGAGTGGGGATGTGTGTGCATTGGAGATATCAAAGAATAAATAAATAAATCATAGACAATGAACAAATTGAATAGTTTGAATGTATATATTAACAATGAATATCAATAAAAAAATGAAGATTTTAAATTCAAACTTCAATAATTAATAAGAATATTATTACAAAGTATAACTACAAGTCAAGATAACAATGATAACAAAAATGAGAATAATAACTACAAATACACACAATAACGATCAACCCAGAAAAAAAAAAAATGAATGAATACCTTTTGTATGTTTGCACTGTGTGATGAACTTTCTTTCTTGTAGTTGGGCAGACGATTCCCTTAAGGTTTATTCTATTCTTGTTTCACTAAGAGAGATGATGAGATGAGTGGTCTTAGGGTTTTTCTTTGTCGCAAAGATAAAGAGAAAGATATTCATGGAGATTTTTCATCATGAGAATAGAAAGAGGGGTGGTCTTCTATTTATAGGATTTTAATGGGTTTTTATCTAAAGAAAGGGGAGTAAATGAGGGAGTGTGTTGGACCAAAAGAGGAAAGATTGGAGGATTGGAATGAGGTGGCTAGGTAGTTTTAGGAAGGGAGTTGGTGAGCCAAAATTGACATGATCTTTCTCTAAGTGGTAATGACATGTTAACTAAAAATGGAAGGATGAGTGATTATGAATTCAAGAGTGGAATGAGAGTATTCCTAAGTGTGCTTGACACATGTAGGACGTGTGACATGAACCAAAAAGAGTAATGTGATGTGGATTTATGTGCGTTGGACTTATGCCAAATAGGTGACTTGCCAACCCAAGATGTTTGTGTATAAGTTTAGACTTAAGTTAAAACATGAGGTATTTGTATAAAGGTTTTAGGCTAGGCTTAAGTGGTATTTGGATACATGTTTTAGGTTAAGCTAAATGAGTGTTTGGTCACTAGATTTTGGTTAGGTTAAATGGATATTGGCGAGTTGGGCTCATGCCAAAATGAGGAAAGATTCAGAAAGTGGCAACACATGTCAAAGAAAGTAGGATTTTGATTCGACGTGTCACAATGCATTGTACTATGGTGTAACTATACAAAATCTTGTTGTCCAAATATGGAAATTTTAAGAAATTGTCTACCCTAACTAAATCGATGGCATTGATCATCATGGTGGGGTCTGATTTTTTATATAAGATCTCAAAGTATTGGATTGAATGGTCATGAGTTGACATGGTGCGATGAAAGGCTTAGGAATGGACTCTGAAGGTCATGTCCGGTATCCTAAGGTTTCAAGGCATGTTGAATCCATCTATAGTGTTTGATTGATCTTCCAATATGCATTTTTCCCAGATTTTGAAAGATTCTGAATTAAGGGTTGAGATTCATTGAACTTAATATGATGGAATTTAACAATCGAACACTATTTTAGGGTTTTGAACTGTTCCGGATGTATCTATGACACCTGATTTGTTGTTTGAGTACGATGTGATTCAGTAGTCCCCCTTTAATGAGGGGTAAAATCATAATTTCCAATGTAGATGTGACCGAAATTAGGACAACTATTCAAAAACTTACGAGATTGGAAGGAAAGATAGGAAGATGAAAAAAGTGGGTCGTGCAATGATCTTTAGAGAAAAATCGAGTGTCAAGAGTGTCAAATTAGGAAAGTATGGGTTGGCCAAAAAATGGGAGGTTATCTAACCACCTTGGTTTCCTAGGATGCCTAAGGTTCATTCTATAGAGTTGCTGTTGCCCGTTAAAAGAAACCTCTGGACCCGGGGCCAAAATTAGGTGCTAACACTCTTGACAGAGGTTGATGAATTTGCGATCGGAAAAGTGATCGCTAGATAAGAACGATCCAAAAGAAGAAAACGAAAATAATCATTTTTCAAGATAATGTCTGAATAGAGACAAGTTTCACAGGATCAGTAGAGCAATACTCTTGATACCATAATAAACTAATCGAGATTGGAAGAATTGTTCTGTATTATCATTGAGCAATACATATATTTATACAAGTACATGAGACATCTCACAATCGTAAGACGTAATTGATGGAAGAATAAAAGGAATACATAACAATACATGGAAATGGGAATCTAATTTACAACAGAGCATACAGCTGCAATGTACAACCGTACATACCGCTTTGCAATCTATAGCTGTGCAGACAGCTATGCATATATCACCAATAGGGTGCAGGAGCGCCCATTTGTTAGAACTGCTTCCATTTGAGTCTGTGTACCTATCCTTTTTTTTTCTTTACTTTCTGAACCGTTGTTTGATTTCTGAAATAGTAACTAGTAACAACGGCCTCTTTAAAGAAGTCATGGAATTAATTCCAGAGTGTGCAGACATGAATGAAATCTTAAGATTGAAATAAATGTGTCACCTGTCCAATAGTGCCTAAGTGTGTTTCATTTCTATCCTTTCATACTTTTTCTTTCATACAGCAGACCTCTTAAGATTTAACATCATATAGACGTTCAAATCCAGAGTTTGTAAATAGTTTTCTTTAATATTTTCAAGGCGATGAACGGAAGACAGCATTCAATGCCAAAAAACAGGTTATATGAATGTTTTTATGTCATTTGATCTTTTAACATGTACCAAAAGTTTTCTTGTGTGTGATGACCAATTTTTTACTTTCTTTTATCAGCAAGCTCATTCTTTAGTTCAATAATTTACGTGTTCATAGCTGATATAAAGAGGAACTTGAGGTAGGTCTACAAGTAGTGACGTGAGTTCTTCGATCTAAGAATCTTCATATTAACTTGAAGAAGTAATGTTTACCTCATGAGTTTACACAATTTTACTGTTAAAATAATTTCCTTCTTAGTTGACGTTGGTGATTACACTTTTGAAAGACTATCACCATATCATTACTTGTAAAATAGAAAATAAAGGAGGCATATTGAACCTCTCTCTATTAATTTCTAAATAAATTCCAAGTATACTAACCCATCCAACCATCATCATGTATATTTGTAATATATCTTCATTATTGTTTGTTCTGCCTATCAGTGTGATGGTCAATCAGTTAATGGAGTTGATTTTTGTAGTAAGTGTTTTATTTATGTTTATCTTCCTTTTTCCCTCCTGATTATTGATAGAATTTATAAATAGGTTTCAGTAATGGGCTTTTATTTCTGATGTGTACTATTTTAATTTGCTTAAATGTGTGAATTTACTATGCTATTTTCTAGATAAGATAGCAAATATTAATAATCTGCAGTATTTTTTTTTTTTTTTTTGGAGATTGGACTCTGAGATCTTTAGTATGTGGGGCATTCTAATTTTGTTGAAATGTATGAAAATATGTCATGCTAATTATTATTTTTATATGAAAATGTGTTGTGAAGTTTGAGGTATTTTTTGGGCTTTGAATCTAGGGCCTTAAAGGTGGATTTTGATGATGGAGAATTAGGTTGGGCAGTCAAAAAAAAAGAAAAAAAATAGAATGAGCAATGCTAAGGATTTTTTATTTATTTCATGGTAAATAACGTAGCTAAGGATGTTGTGATGGATGAGTGGAAAAACTAAGAAAAAAATATCATTTTAAATGAATAGATTCATAGGAACTTGGGGGTGATAAGATGATGAATATTCGACTGTAGTGGCTCAGTCATGTGCAACAAAGAGCAATGACTTCACCGGTGAGGAGTGGTATGGTGCCTGTTGAAGGCGGCATTGGAAGGACAAATATAAGGCCAAAAAAGGATGTGGAGCAAGTTAGTGAGCAAAATGGCTTACTTATGATTTATAGAAGATATTGCCCTAGATGGAGTGGAATGGTGAAACATGATTCATGTAGCTGACTCCAATTATTTGGGATAAAACTTTGTTAAGTGAAATTCATTACGGTAATTTTAAAGAGCAATGACTTAATAAAAAAAAAAATTAAAGGAAATACTTTCCAAGATGTAAGCAATAAATCAATGGGTTCTTCCCATTAAATATAATGTTTAGAGAAACTTCTGGTCCGGGTAATCATCTTTCATATCCATTAGTGGCCTCAAGTTTTGTGGTTTCTTCCTTAACCTCCAAACCCATCGAAGGCATTGTGACTGCACAGGCTATAGTTCTTTTGGGGTCTGCCCTTGGTTTTGGTCGAAGGAATCTTGAATCATTTGATTACCTTGTTCATACTGTCATGTATAGATAAAAAAACTTGGATATTTGTTTCAAACTAAACAAAAGTAATTTCTCAAAAATCCATGTTCTGTGTGTCCTTTGATTGAGGATGTAAGACCTTTGATTAACCCGTAATAGTAGGGGGTGATTTTTGATTCACTATTTCTGTATAGTCTATCAAAGAAAAGGACTGGAACCATGGTTTCTCATAAATAAGAAAAAGAATGAACAACAGAGAATTAAATGGTGGATCAGATTAAATGCTTGCAGGCTTTCTTCCCCAGAATTTTCCTTGTTCGCTATGGCAGGTGTTGTCATGTTCTGGGCTCCGTATAACTGTAATGTTTCTACCAGATGCATGCACATGGATTGATTGGTGAAATAAGTAGTTGTGTGGCTTCCTACATTTGCATTTCTTGAAAGTTCTATCCTCTTAACACTAAGAAGTTCTTTCAGGTATGTGAATGTTGTAAGCTCACAAGTTAAGCAAAGGCTGCCTACACTTTTTGCTTCAAACACCAATCCTTCAAGTGAGGATTCCCTCAAAGAGAAAAGTAAGGGGAGTGAAAGTGGCGATTCCCAAGGCCCTCCTTTCCTTACTATTTTGGCAGGTTTTGTAGTCTTTCTTGGCATATGTTGGATTGTAGGATCCATTATTATGTGGCTTATTGGTTTAATTGTCAATGTACCTCCATCAAAATAGAAAATTGGCCACATTTTCTTTTCCTCGTCCACATCTTGTAGTTTCAAAAAATACATTTAATCTCAACAGTGTATTCAATCAGTGACAACAATCATCATCAACATGATTTCTGATCTTCCTGCAACAATTGTGAGAATGGAAATTTTGAAATCTTTCTACCAGTATGATGGCAAAGCCATAACATCCAATGTTTGACAATCAGAAGAAAAAGGATTGCTAAATTTGCATCCACCCATTCACTTTTCAAATAGAATGGGTGGGGATGAGATTTGCTTATGGTTATTTTCAATGTTCTTTTTAGGCACCAAACTTTCCCAGCAAGGGATACCTTGAAGAGGAACAAAAACCAAATTATAGTGTGAATTATTGTTAAGGATTATTGAGTTGTGGTTGCATTCGACTTTCGGTTTTTCTCTTTGTTTTCCTTGTGGGTGGGTGTGATTTACTTTCCCATTTCTTTTGTTTTGTATGGCATGAATTATTGTAGATTGGTGCAAGTGCTTTTGCATTGAATCTTTCAGATGGATTCTTAATGTATTTTGATTTGTACAAAATTAAATTACTGAGAATATCCCCAACTTTGCACTGTCATTGTTCATGATGCATTCACCCTACGCAGTGTTCACAACCCATTAATTATTTATATAAGCAACATGTATATCCTGAAAGACTATATCATAAATAGCGATGCACTGCTCTTCTCAATTATTCTGTTGTCTGCACGTACGATGAAGACAGCTGAGCGGATCAATTCTCAATAAATTCAGCTTAGAACTTCTCTTCATGTACCATTCGATCCAAAAGGTCATGAGCCACCTTTTCAATGTGCTAGCTCTAAAATTACATCCATCCAAGAGATAGTGTGCCCATTGAACGGTCAACAATTGGTAATTTTATATGCATTTTTGTATTAAATTCGGTTTGAACCTTCAATACATTGATACCGTACCTTATACTTTACCATGAACCATTTTATATGAACAATTGGGGAGACTAGCTCTTCAAGAAGATGGCTCAAAAATCACTTTCATCAGGTGACAATCCAAGATGGCCCATTGAACGCTAGCTTGTACATTGAATGATCTATAATCTATATACAGCCCTGTCCATGTCATTTGCTCTGATAAATAATCTATGTTAAAGAATTCCAAACCTTTACCCCTTTTACAAATTGTTTCCATGACCATCGTTCACGGTTAGTAAACTACTCTATGTAATTGTTCCAATCACATAATTTGCTAAATAATGCAACCATTTGTGGGGATCGGAGAGTTTGGAAACTAAGAACCAAGAGATAAATAATTGATGTACAGACTAGGGGTTAAGTACAAGATCATAAAGGATGATCGTGGGCATTATAGCATTGCTAGAAAGCTTTCACTTTGTCTTCAACAATTCTCTGATTATGAAATTCGCAGCAATTGTTTGTTTTTGGAATTCCTGGGTTACTCTTCAATGGAAAGTTTTTCTTTGATAAGCATTATTATACAAAAAAAAATAACCATGATCACGGAATAAGATTATAAGCAATTGCTTTGCTTGTATCATTAATTAAAACTTTTATGAGTTGATCAAGTGTGGAAAAAACAGAAGAATACAATGAAAATGTGAAGGGCAAAAAAAAAAAAAAAAAAAAAAAAAACTCTATATATCAGGATTATTAATTCCAAAATATGCCCCTACTCTAAAACATCTCTCAAACAAGCCAAATAAAATCGTTGCTCACTAAGACCGTCTTATGAACTCCAAAACCAAGATCCAAGGTTGTCGAACTAATACTACTACTGTCTCATAATCTCTGCTTAAAATATTTATTTGGCGTAAATTTCTGAAATCATATGATGGCCTGCTATGTTAGTAACTGATACAAATGATTTTTATAAAAAAAAAAAAAGTGGGACCCAGGGAAGCAGAAGTTACAATATAATCCCCAAGGGGTTTTAATTATAATACAGAACTCCAGAAAGATGTAAACTACAAAATTGTAATTATACTACAGGTAAAAGAAGTATAATGTCTTTCTTATTAGATTCAGATATCTTTCCCAGAAATAATTGTGTGGAGCTGTTTTGCTGTCCATGTTACCTCTGCAAGGCTTCGTAGAGGAACCACAATCTCATTGGCAATCGTCATCAATAGGACCCTGCATTCTACAAGATACATAAAATATGGTCACTTCAGTAATATATTGATGCCTTTTGCACAAGTCTGCATAAGCGAATCTAATTTGCAATATTCCAAGAGTTAAGGGATACAAACATCCACACCCCCCCAACACACACACACCACCACCACAACCACAGATAGACATTAAAATTTGTGATATTTATAAGAACTAGCATCATCTCAATAAAACTGGCTAGTTGTATTTAAAAGTAGCAAAAGACCGTGGAGAGTCTAAAGGGAAAGCACACTCATCTATAGAATCTTACTGGTGGAAGGATGAAGTTAAAACCATTAGAGCTTAGAAGTATTGTTAGAGTGCATGCTAGGGATATGGAAATTTTGAAAAGGTATAAAAGTGCATAAAAAAAAAAAATCCAAAGGCAAAATTTAAGGCATATGATGATCTTATTTATAAGTTGGGTACAAGGGATTGGAGACAGATGCATACAAACTTGGCAGAATGAGAGAGAGGAAATGTAGAGACTTGTATCATTTTGGTGAAGGATGAGGATATCAATGGAGGGTGGAGGAGCCATTTTCAGAAATTATTAACTGAGGATTATGTTAAAAAATGTTGGTTTAAAAGGAATTAATAGCATTGATGAGTGGAAATTATATGTATTTTCGTACTCATTTTAAATTAAAGAGGCATTGAGAGAGATAAATGCATGGAAGGCATTAAGACCAAATGATATTACAATTGAGGTTTGAACATGCATGCAGGACAATGGTTTATCCTAGCTAAGTTATTCAATCAGATCACTATAACTAAAAAATTCCAAATGAAGCATTGTGATGCCCATTTATAAGAATAAGGTAGATATCTCGTTTCACGAATTATCTGGGGATCAAGCTTATGAGCCATACAAACATTTAAGAAAAAGTGAATGAGCATAAACTTAGATATGAAATCAGAGTATTAGAAAATCATTTTTGATTATAGTAAGGAGATTAATACCTGAAGGTAATTCTTATTTAGGCAAATTGGTGGAAAAGTTCAAAGAGAAAAAGAAAGATCCCCACATAATCAAAACATATGATAGAGTACCTAAAGAGATCATTTGGTAGGCTTTGGAAAATAAAAGGGTCTCAAGTATATTGACTTAGTTAAAGATGCATATGATGGAATGGTAATTAGTGTGAGAACAACTTGGGAAGAGATGAGCAAGTTTTTTTATCACAGTAGGTTTACACTAGGGGTCAACATTCACTAGTTATGGCTGAGTTGAGTAGGCACATACAAGAGGAGGTCCCATGGTGGATGTGGTTTACCAAATGATATAGTTGTGGTTCACGTGATTAGAGAGGAGTAAACACCAAGTTATAATTATGGAGGAATGTTTTACAATCTAGAAGTTCTAAGATTGACAGGACTATAGGATATATGGAATGCAATTTAGTAACAATAGCTGTAGCAATGAAGTAGTACTTAATAATTTATATCAAGAGATACACCAAAGTGACCAATTTTCATTATCTCATTTCAATCATCCCCAAGGAGGGAGAGACTGAAGTGGGTGGATAGAGTGAGAGGTACTTATGGAGTGATGTGTGATTGATGCATGCTATTAAAATCAAAAGAAAATTTTCATAAAACGGTTATAGGATCAGCCATGCCTTATGGACCAGAATGGTGGGCAACCAAGATATGACACATACCTAGCAGAATGTAGCTAACATGGATGAGTGGCAAATCTAGAAATGATAGAATAAAAAATAAATGCATTTCGCAAGAGCTTAGGAGTAGCACCAATGGATGACGAGATGAGGGGAAGTCGAATGAGATGGTTTGAGCATGTGCAAAAGAAGATCAATGACTGCACATGTGAGGAGAAGTGAGATGGTGCAAGTTGAAGACATTAAAAGGACAAAGGGAAAGCTAAAAAATGACTTCAGTTATAGTAGTGAGCAAAAGCATTAGTGCTTATGATCAAATGGAAGATAATTACCCTAGATAGTGTGGAATAGGGGAACTAGATTCGTGTAGCCGACCCCAAGTAGGTAGGATAAGACCTTGTGTAGGACACACACATACTGGCATCCGTTACCTACAGCATGCATGCATGCAAACATACATACCAAAGTTGTTTTTCTCATTAAACTCCGTTACCTACACCCATAAAACTCATGTTGTGCAACATGCCGATTGTGTTTTACCAGAAGTCAAGTGATGTAGATCATTTAAAATACCAAAAAAGCTTTGTTCCTTTTCTAGAATTCAGGGAATTAAGAATCAAATCAATTCTCTCTTCCTTAAGGATTTAAGAGGCTACATTTTTTAGCACATAATGAATTATCTCATGGGTTTAACAGTATAATGTGTTTTAATGAAAATGTTTCCAAGAAAAAACTTGCTAACCTGAAATCTTGGTAAAATTGAGCAGAGACACGGAAGCAAGAACCCTGTGCTCAATCTGCTCACCATTCTCCAAAATTTCTTTCAGCTGACGGATTAGAGCTGAGAAAGCAGAAAGCTGGAATTCAGCTTCTGATTGTGCGGCCAGGGCACGGCTCAACCATGCCACAGTGGTCAGGCACACCCTTACCAAATCCAACTTTCCAGAGCCTATACACCTGGAAATGGTCTCCAAAAATGATGTCTTACCATTACCAAGCAGTGATCTTGCCAAGTTCTTGAACCAATCTTCTCTTGCCTCTTCTTCTTCTTCTTCTGCCTGAAATCGGTAATTGCAGTTTTAGAAACCAGTATCTTTGATGGTTCAACATAAAAATGATACAGTCACACTACCTGCTATCTGTTTGGAACTTTGGAAGGGTATTGCATAGTTTGGGTGTTTCAGCTAATACCAGTACTACTGAGATACAAAAACAAATGTTCATTCGGAAGTAGGAAGAAAACAGGTAAATGAAACCTTCAGAATTAGACTGTAAATCCTGGTTTAAAAGAGGGGCAGGATGAACCAAAGGGGTGAGCCTTGAAAGTGTGCTGGGAAGGCCCCAGGATTGATAACCCATGAAATCTTCCCCCCTTATGACTTAAGTGTGCTTACCCCCTGCAATCCCATATTCCAAACCGGTTGAGTGCAAGGAGGTCAGAGCAGAGGAGCTTCCTTGGTAGTAAGCTAGTTAGGAGAGAAGTCACACACACTGGCAGGGGGGAAACCTCGGCTCCTAGCGTTTCAGAGG
>JAOXJP010227246.1:0-11338 GCA_025762735.1 Platanus orientalis | reverse complement strand
TTAGTTGTAATCCCGTTTTTCACTTTGGACCCAATTTTTCTATGATTAAAACTTTATTTTTTGGCTTGATTTTGGTGTCATTAGATAGGTTATTCAATTACCTTTCTAATGAGACCAAGATTATGCAAATCCGAGGTGATTTGGGAAATTATGACCAATTTACCAAGGGGGTGTCAATAAAAATGGGAATAGTGTTTTTTTTAGAATGTTTTAAGTTTGAGTAGTTTTAAATTTTAGGAAAGTAAATTTTTTATTTTAAAAAACTTGGTTAGCAAGTTTAGGATTTTTAGGAAGTTTCTAATTGTTTAAGGTTGTAAGCCTATTTAAAGGCAACCCCACCCCCATAATTTTACAGTGAAGAATAAATAAGTTTTTGAAGATTTGGGTGTTCCCAAGGTGTGGTTGTAGCCATGATCTCCTTTCCGAGGTATCTTTCTTATCTTCTTATCTTTCTATTTTTTTTCTTAGTTTGTTATTTTTCCCTATCTTTCTTTTCCTTTTCTTCTTCTTCTTCTTCTTCTTCTTTGTTTCTTTCTTGAACCTCCATTAAAGCACCTTCAAGTTTATGAAATTCCATGATTTAACCCATCAATTCTTGTTTGAATTTAATGAAATTTTAACTGTAGAACCTCGAAATATATTAACGTTGGCCATAAAAAATTTCAGAATTTTTTTGATGCGTTAGAAGGGTATTTTGGTAAATTTTGGATTTTCTATCCAAAATTTTAAAAATACATTTTTTGGGTTCTTTTTCTTTCTTTTCTCATTCTTTTCTGTTCTTTCTCATCCTAACATCTTTTATTAAATTTTATTATTTGATTTCTTGGTTATTTGTGAGTTTAAATTTAGTTCTTGATTTATTTTGTTTCTGCTCCTTTATTTTAAATTATTTGAGGCATTGGAAATTATTCTACATCAATTTTGGTATCATCTCCATTGTGTTGCATCAAATTTGGTGTAAGAGCTGGGTTTTTCAACTAGTTCTATCTAGTTGAGTCCCAAGAATGATGGAGGTTAAAACCAAGTTTTCCCTTCCATCTGGAAAACTATTACGGGCTTTATTTATTGATCGAAGTGATGAAAACTTGATATCTCTAAGTGTGATGGAGGAAATTAAACAAGTTGGAGAAATCATGCATATTGTGGATACTATAATGACAAGTATTACATTGAATTCTCTATGGAAAGATATACAAGTTGTGCGGCATGCAAGATTTCATCAGGCTATCATGGAGTGATCTTAGGGAGATCATAGATCAAAGAAATGTGTGTAACTTACAATGTGAAGACATGTCTCTTGAAACTCATTAGTCATTGTCGTTGGTATGGTCTTACGACATTACCACAACAACCCTATCCAAAGGAGCCATCAAGTTCAGAAGAACTTATACCAAATGATGATTCTCTCTTAAAGATGGAATCTCCTAAAGAATAAGATCCAACATCCGAAGAGGTTTTCCAACAAGTGGTGTCAACTAAGGATCATGAACGAACCTCATTTGATCTTTAAGATGAACCACAAGTTGAGGCGAAGGAAGAATCCAAGGAAGACATAAAATTTCAACCCAAGGAAGCAAATGCACCACAAGTTTATTGCGTGTTGTTTTCTTCCAATATACATTCAATGTTGTTACCTCGACAATTTGAAGATCCAAAAAATGAAGTGTATATCCTTGAATTTGAGACTTCTATGGCAATAAGTTCGTGGTTGAACCTTTTTAAATCTTGGGAGTATGATGCGGGAGCATACCATGTCAAGAAGAAGCTAGTGGACCATGGATAGTCCTCTTTGTCTAGTTTAGTAGTTTATTTTTCTATTATTAGGACTTTATTTATAATTAATTAGAGTTTATGGGCTTGAATGTAATAAGGCCAATAGTGCCATGGTTAGTTTAGTTTTTTTGTTGGTTTTTAATTATAATCCCTTTTTTTACTTTGGACTCAATTTTTCTTGATCAAAACTTGACTTTTTGGCTTGAATTTGGTGTCATTAGATAAATTATTCAGTTACTTTTCTAACGAGACCAAGATTGCGCAAATCTGACATGATTTGGGAAAGTTATGACCAAATTACTAAAGGAGTGTTAATAAAAACGGGAATAATGTTTTTTTAGAATGTCTTAAATTTGAGTAGTTTTAAATTTTAGGAAAGTAAATTTTTTGTTCTAGAAAACTTGGATATCAAGTTTAGAATTTTTATGAAGATTTCTAATTTTAGCAAGTTTCTAATTGTTCAAGGTTGTAAACTTATTTAAAGGCAATCCCTCCCCCCATAATTTTACAGTAAAGAATAAACAAGTTTTTTGAAGATTTGAGTGTTTCTAAGGTGTAGTTGTGGCTACGATCTCCTCTCTAAGGTATCTTTCTTATCTTCTTTTCTTTTAGTTTGTTATTTTCCTCTCTTTCTTTTCCTTTTCTTCTTCTTCTTCTTCTCCTTGAACTTCCATTAAAGCACCTTCAAGTTTCTAAAATTACACGATTTAACCCATCAATTCTTGTCGGAATTTAATGAAATTTTAATTGTAGAACCTTGAAACACGTTAGAAACGGCCATAAAAATTTTTAGAATTTTTTGACATGTCAGATGGGGCATTTTGGAAAGTTTCAGATTTTTTGTCCAATATTACAAAAATACCTTTTTTGGGTTTTTTTTTTTTCCGCTTTTCTATTCTTTCTCATCCTAACCTCTTTTCTGAAATTTTATTCTCTAATTTCTTGGTTATTTGTGAGTTTAAATTTAGTTCTTGAGTTATTTTGCTTCCCCTCCTTTATTTTAAATTATTTGAAGCCTTGAAAATCATTTTACATCAATTTTGGTATCATATCCATTGTACTGCATCAAGAATACTAGATTTATGTCATGGCTATTGCATTCCATGAAGAAGGGTGAACTCCCACTACTTTCTACTATTCGTCTCTTCAAAAGATGTGGAAAGAATTGGACCACTATTAAACATTTCATTCTTCATGTGTGAAGGTACTGCAGCTTACAAGAAACATGTTGAGGAAATCCGAAATTTTGAATTATTGTTTGGTTAAATCCTGAATTTGAACAAATTCGAGTACAAATTCTTGGGAAAGAGCTATTGTCATCATTGAATGAGATATATGCTTATTTGCATCGAAAAGAAAGAAGTGAACTGTTATGCTTCAGCCTAATATGGTAGAGAGATCTGTCCTGACATCCTTATCTCAAAGGGGAGGTCATGGGGGCAATGGTTAATGTGACTGAGGAGCTAAAAGGTTTGACAATGTCTTTGATGAAAAATATTGGCTCAATTGTGATTTGTGAGCAATGTGGTTGTGCTAGACAGACAGAGGGGGCATGTTGGGACCTTCATGGACATCCCCAAGAGCAACAGACTCAATCATTTTAACGTGGATTTTCTAGAGGGATAGAGGAGGTGGAAAATTTGGTGGCGATTGTTCTAGTTAGGGCTGTCAACTATCTGTTTAAGCATTCGCATTTGATTTGATTAAAACGAATACAGATGCATCTATATCCGATTTGTTTAATACGTATTCAATTATAAACGAACTGAATGTGGATATGTATACATCCGCTCCGATTAACATTCGACCGTTTATATATATATATATAAAGTTTAATAAATAAATATCTGGTAAAGTTTTTTTTGGTTAATATAAATTATAACAATCAAATTAATGGGTATCTGTTATCTTGTTTTGGCGTTACAAGTAAATATTAGTTTTAAAGAAGGTATAATTTTTTTAAAAAGTTAAACAAAACCCTTAAGTTTCTAATAGAAAGTGTAATTGAATATATCTGAATTCGTATCCGAAATTCGTTTAAATAAATGAATACGAATATGGATCCTATTTTTAAATATCTGCAGATATTCGATTAACTAAACGAATACAAATACGAATTTAACTTTATCCAATTCGAATTCGCTCCGTTTACAGCACTAGTTCTAGTGCTCACTTTGTGTTCTCTACTTTGAGTCTGCTCCAATATCCACTTATTATTCCTTTTGATGGGCCCCTGTCATGTAAGGAGGTTGAGGCCTTTTACCGTTATCAAATCTTGAGGAATTTTCCAATATAGAAGTAGCAAGAGCGTCACATTGAGTGGAAACAAGAGATAGAATCTGTATGCCCATCGCTAAGTTTGATGACACTGACCGGTACTCAAATGATCCTCCCCACAACTGAATGTTGTTCATAACAGTGAAAATCAATGATGTTGACATCACCCGGGTAATGATAGACGGAGGATCGACTGTCAACATTTTCTGACTAGGATGATGATAGAGTTGGGAATTAAGCCATCTAGGCTCCAATCCAGTACTTTGATCATCTAGGGTTTCAACCAAAATGAACGAAAACCCATTGGAATGATCAAAATAAAGACAGAAGTTTGGCAACATTTAAGCTTGGACTTCATTCTTTGTAATTGACATCGATACCACTTACAATGCACTAATTAGAAGACCTTGGATGCACATATATCATTCTGTGCTCTCCACATTCCACTAGTGTAGCTAAGGATTCCTGAAACTGACCACAAGGGATAATAATAGCCAACCACAATCCATTCTGATCAGTTGAAAGCAGTATGCCAATGCAGTCTTTTACAGGACTAAATAACCAAGCAGTGTCGCATCAATGCCAAAAGAACATTCTCCTACAAAACAAGGGAGCCCCCCTATCCAGTGAGAAGCCTAAATGGATCTTTAGGTGGAAGACAGCTCTAGCCAAGACAAAGTTCATGCTACTGCCTTAAGAAATCACCAAGGAATAAAACTCCCTCTATCTCAAATGAGTTGTTCGTACATTGAGACCCATTCTCAATATATTGTGTGTAGAAAAAACAATAAGCCAATTGTGTTCCATGTGTATGGGAGACCTACTCTAGAACCAATACTTTACAAAGACCCATTTGTAGAAGAAAGAAAGTTGGGTGCTGCTTGTGGAACTCTCAGACAAAGCAACATACCATAATTGTTACTTGCAAGAGCAGGGTTCGACCAGGAAGGCAAGTGGAAGCAGTTCTACAAAGGGTTATTGGTAGCAACAACCGCGTTTGAGTGAGCTGCATTGGAACTTAAGCCAAAATGAAATACAAGAGGCGTCGCATATAATGTGGTCACCAGACTTTGGCTGGCATCAAACATGGTGTCCGTGGTTGGTGATCAACACTATTCCTTGGAGAATATCCTCGGAGGATAGCGCATATGATGAAACAAGTCTGGCAAACCTTGATTAAATGGAAATCAAACCAACCCTTCTGGAATTGAAGATGGAGGGAAAACAATGGTCGACGACCAAGTTGAGATTAATCTTGGCACTCAAGAGGACCCGAGGCCTACATTCATTACTACTCCTTTTTAGAAAAAGAAGCACAAGAATATGCTCAGTTTCTCAAAGAGAGCTGAGACGTGTTTGCATAGAACTACACAAAGATGCTTGGACTTGACCCTAAAGTCGCAGTACATCAGTTGGCTCTCGAAGAAGATCAAAAACCCATGTAGCGCTACAAAGGAGAGTCTGACTGGAATTAGCAGCACAGTTAGAAGTTGAGGTCGACAAACTTCTCATGGCAAGGTTCATAAGGGGAGTTAAATACTCCTCTTGGATAGCTAAGATCATCTCGGTGAGAAAAATTAATGGTCGGATACGTATTTGTATCTATTACCTAGTGATGCAGCATGCATGTAGGATAGTGATTGTGTGCACACGAGATAAGAATAAAATCATTAAGACAATAAAAAGAAATAAACTAGATTCCTATTTACACCATTACATGCAAAATTTAAGCGGATCTTTAAGTTAGGTTCAAGATGCATTAAAAAGTAGGGGCATGATTAGGGTTCAAAGCAGAGGCTGAAAGTGAAAAATATATTCTTCGGAAAAATAGTATACCAGCCACCAACAACACATGCCACCAGTCCAACAACACTACTACTTTAGAGAGTCAAAGAAGATTCATTAGAGGTAAGGAGCACCTGATTCGTGTGACAACAACTCCCAAGACTTTCCACTATGTGCTGCCAATGTGAAGAACCAACTTGAGATGCTGGAACAGGTAATGAGAGATTGAAAATTCTGATGCCCAATTTATGGGTTACTGCCAGCCTCTAACAACACCCACACCTGGGATCAAGCCTGGAGCAATTTTGTGAGGGCTGGTGTCTACAATAAGGTTGCCCAGGGGTTATTACCTCCTAGAAAAATCAGGTTTGCAAAAACAAACCCAAGAACTGTGGCATAGCTGGATGATCTTCTAAAACTGGTTCAGCAAGGTGACTCATGCCTGAGGGTTCACTCCAGTCCATATAACTTTAGAGGTTGAAGTTTGGGTCAGCCTGCCTCTTCATCTAGGATCATCCAGAGATGTATCACACCGTGGAGAAGTCAAACCTCTCAAAGAACGGGGTAGTTGCAACTGGGAGCTGATCTCCCACAATTTGTTACAGCAGCTCCTTTAATGCCTGTAGCTAAGAAAGCTGAAGTAGCTCCTTCAAATTTTGAAAATTTCAGCAGCTATCTACTTCAAAGGGGGTCGTGCAGGTGTCTAGAACATTAGAGAAGAACCAAATCAACCAAGTCTTGGGTTGTTAGGAGATGGAATCCAATCTCGTGAAATTGTTCAAGTATTGGTTTTCACGCATGGGAGGGAGAAAACAAGGTGGGGCTCTCTTCAAAACTGAATTTGGGTCTGGATTCCACTTCCTATAGGATCGTCTAGCAGTTAGAGCAAAACTCCAATACTTGGATGATGGTGATTGTTGATCTGCTATAGGTACTTCAGTTTCAACCATTATAAAATTATGTAAAAGTATGAAAACAAGGAAGAAGAAGAAAGGGAAATGAACCCTTAACCTAAGGGGAGGGATTGACCTCCACCACCAGTGTTAAACTAGGTGGGGGCTTCGTCCCATTCTAGGGTTTTAGGTTTCTCTAAGCTGCAGAGCAAAGAAGAAGAGGAATTCGTTTAGCCAAAATTTTGAATATATTCCATGTCTAAGATTCTGGTCGTGGGTTTCTCTTAAAGAACCCCCATGACTAGGTTATTGCAAAATAATATGGAGGGTTCAAAAATACCCCCAAGCCCCATACCCATATGACAAAAATATCCACACCCTAAAATAAAAGACATATAACTCCCTAAAAAGCAATATTAGATTAAAATACCCCTAAAAATCTTGTGTTCCTTTACAAGAGACATAAATAAATATAAAGTACACAAAAACAACTAAAATAAACTCTAAGTAGGCACCCATCTCTCTCTTGGCCATGATGTCCTCAACACCTAGACTTAACCAACGCCTGTCCAAAGGATGAATTACCCCTTCCTATTACAGAGCTGTTGGTGGAACCGTGGAAGCCACAATAGGATATGAAGCCTTCTCATTCATGGATAATTATTCTAGCCACAATCAAACTAAGAAGGTTCTAGAAGATGAAGAAACAATTGCTTTTTGTACATCGAAAGGAGTATTCTACTACAAAATCATGCCATTTAGGCTGAAAAATGCCGGTGCTACAAACCAAAGGCCCATGACCATCATCTTTGGAGATTTTCTACACAAGGTTGTGGAATGTTAGTGGATGATCTTGTTGTCAAAACAGAGGAGAAAGGTTATCATCTCTAGAGCCTTGCTCAAATATTTTAGTGGTTGTGGAAGTACAGTTTGAAAAATGTGCATTTGTGGTCACCTTAGGCAAAGCCATCCTTGACATGCCTCCTCTGCGGAACATTAGGGAACTCAAAAACATTCAAGGGAAACTTGTACATACATATGGCGGTTTATATCAAATCTTGCTTGGAAATGTCAACCGTTTACTAGGCTTATGAAGAAATCCGTACCATTCAAATGGGATTATGCTTGTCAAAATGATTTGGACAATATCAAGCAGGACATAATGAGATTGCCAGCCCTCATGAGCCCAATTAAAGGAAAGCCTTTGATTCTTTACAGAGTGACCTTGGACTCATCACTAGGGGTATTGCTGGCTCAATGTAATCATGAAGGAAAGGAGAATGTTCTCTACTACTTAAGCAAAATTCCAGTAGGAGCAAAAAAGAACTACTTGTCAATTGAAAAGACTTGTCTAACCTTGATATTTGCAATAAAATGTCGTTTACTAAAGCAAGACTCTTTTTTGGGCTGTTCTCATGAATGGAATCTTCTAGGGCATTTGGAAGGAAAGGAATTCCATAATTTTTTAAGGCAAAGGTAGAGATTTCCATGAAGTGGTAGATTCTATTATAAGGGAAGTGGAGAGTTGGCTAATGATTACAAAAGAATCCAAAGACTTGTCCTTATCCCTCTTCTATAAGGATTGAAGGACAGGCATTTCTTTACAGCCTCTTAGGATTAGCAAGGTGGTGATGGGTTGGAAGCCTCCTCTCTAAGTATAATTAAGCTCAACTTCGATGGCTCCTCCAAAGGAAATCCAAGCCTGGATGGATTTGGGTGCGTGATTAGAGATCATAATGGCTGCATCATGAGGGTATTTGTGGGCTTTTTGGTGTGTGCAACTTTGTAAAGGTAGAGACTCTTGGCTCCTACTTGGCTTGCAGGAGTTTAAGACAATGTGGATTATGGGTTGTTGTGTTGAGGGTGATTATAATATGGTCATTGGGTGAGGGTTGGGGAAAGGAAATGGTTCACGAATTTTTACCCAATTCATCCATGAGATTGGGGAGTGTTGGAGTGTCTCTTGTGCATGTCACTCGGGACTGTAATGTCTTAGCTGATAAGCTTATCAATTGGGCTGTTGATTTGTCTTTTTTTTTTTTCTTTTCATTTTTTATTGTGGTAACACCATCCCAAGTGGGTTATAATGGGTGTTGCCATGTTGTTGTATTAGTAGCTTCACTTCTTTTCTTCCATTTTTAATAAAATTTCTCAATTAAGTATTAAAAAAAAGAAGAAGTTAAGGCACTATCTTCACACAAACACTATGACTAGTTTCTAGAGCAGATCCTCTGAAGTATATCATGAGCTGCGGCCGCCCTAGGGAGACTTTCCAAATGAATGGTATTATTATCAGAATTCGACATCCATTTCATCCCACAACGAGCTGTAAAAGGAAAGGTGTTAGTTGATTTCCTAGCTGCATACCTCATTCCAGATGATTCACCTCTACAACACAATCTTTTAGATGAAGATGTAATATAAGTTATGTAACTATATAGAGGGGATGGGAAATGTACTTTGATGGAGTGACAAGAAATCCAAAAGGAAGGAAAGTTGATATCGAAGATGGGAATTCTAGAATTGGTATTGTGTTCGTCACTCCTGAGTGAGAAATTTTGATGCATGCTTTAATGCTCAGAAGAATGTTCAAACAACGAGGCGGAGTATGAAGCATTGACTGCTGGCTTGGAGCTTGCTCTTGAAATCCTTGTCAAAGAATTAACTATTTATGGCGATTCCAAACTTGTTGTCAAACATTTAAACTTATTTACTTCATCAAGAGGGCTAATATTATGCCATACTACAAAAGGGTGATGCAACTCATTAATACAAAAGGGTGAAGCGGCTCTTTAAACTCTTCCAAGGGATTAAAATCCTGCATGTAAGAAGAGGACTAAATGTGCAAGCAAATGCACTTGTCGGCTTTGTCAGCTTTGTCACAGGGTAGTCGCATGTGGCATGATGATGTTTTGCAATCAAAGTATGAAAGGCATGTAATTTCAGGGTTCGAAAGTATAAATTGACGAGCATTCAATGTGGAAGTGACAGTTCTCACAATATCATTTTTGCAATTGATATCACATGACATGTATTGATTTCAAAAGATATGTTTTTAAGATTTTTGCACATATTTGTTCCAAAAGGCCACATGCATCTATACATGATTGTGGACTTAAATATTCCAAATCAAGGGTACCAACTGAGTCGGAAGAATTTGGAAAGAGTATAAGCAAAGTTAAAAGGACACTGATTTGTGCAAAAAACCAAGTTTGAGTTGAACAAAACCTAGTTCAGCATGATAAAACCAACTCACACAACCCAGTCCAGCCTGATAATACTAAACATGTTGAAGTAGGACCGATATTTCAGCAAAAATCATCTAAAATCTAGATGAATCTGTACTCCTTTTATAAAGACTAAAGATCAGCTAGCTGATATATTGACCAAAGGTTTGAGTGGTACTCAGTTTTCTTTTATTGTTGGCAAGCTCGTAATGTGGGTCATGTATTCTTTAGTTTGAGGGGTATGTGACTTATGTATGTGTCACCGCACAAGAGAGCAAGGTTCAAGTTTTGTGTTATGTATGGACTGTTTTAATTATTTAAGGGGTGGGTTAATTTTGTAATAAGGCCAATAGTGCCATGTTTAGGTTTTTTTGGATTTTTTGTTGTATTCCCGTTTTTCACTTTGGACCCAGTTTTTCTATGGTCAAAACTTGTCTTTTTGGCTTAATTTGGTTTATTAGATATGTTATTGAGTTACCTTTCTAATGAGACTAAGATTGTGCAAATCCGAGGTGATTTGGGAAAGTTATGACCAAATTACTAAAGAGTGGTCACTAAAAATGCTTAAGTTTAGATTTTAGGAAAATAAGTTTTAGAAAGTTTTATGTTTTTAGAAAACTTGGCTAGCAAGTTTAGAATTTTTGAAAGTTTCTAATTTTGGAAATTTTCCAATTGTTTAAGGTTGTAAGCCTATTTAAAGGCAACCCCTACCCCATAATTCGAGAGTAAACAATAAACAAGTTTTTGAAGATTTGGGTGTTCCCAAGGTGTGGCTGTATCCATGTTGTCCTTCTCCAAGGGTTGATGCCACTCATGGCTCCCCTCTCTCTTCTTCTTCCATAGGTGTTGCCGCAAGCTCCCTCTCTCGTTCCAGGTATATCTATATTCTTTTTCTTTATTTCTTAGTATCTTCCTAAGTTTCTCTTTCTTTCTATACAACCCTCTTCTCATTCTTTCTGTCATTATTCTTCTTTCCTTTTCTCTTTCTTTCTTTTCTTAAAACCTCATTAAAGAACCTTTACTATTTTATCAATTTTTTTGATCTGACCCGTCAAATCTTATCAAGATTTTATGAAATTTTAACTGTAGAACCTTGGAACACGTCAGAAACGGTCATAAAAATTTCAGAATTTTCTGATGCATCAAAAGGGTATTTTGGTAATTTTTGGATTTTTTGTCCAAAATTACAAAAATACCCTTTTGGCATATTTTCTCTTCTTTTTCTGTTCTAACTCCTTATCTTTTTTTTTTTTTTTTTTGTTTTATTTTTCTGATTTAAAATTTTTGTGGCTACTTAAAGTACTAAACAACAACAACAAACAACCTTATCCCAACTATTTGGGGTCGGCTACAAGAATCATTTTCCGCCATTCCATTCTATTT